>CAOLHI010004867.1:0-94278 GCA_948474755.1 Ctenosaura bakeri | reverse complement strand
TAATAAAGAAATGAAGAGGTTACGTCACCAAAACAAACATTTGAGTCCCAGCGGCAGCAAACTCAGACAGCAAGGATTAGCCTGGAGCAGAAAGCCCATGACACAGGATGCAGAGTCCCGGTTGGTAGACGGTTGTTGCCCCGTGCCCAACTCCCACAGCGTCTATCTAAAATACATAATCTTTAGCCCAGCTGGGGCCGACCAAGTGTCCGTTGGCCCAGCTCACAGCTGGAGGCCCTCAGACTTCAGATGCTTCTCTTGCAGCCCCTGCAATCTGCAAGCCACCTCCTTCTCCAGTCGCCTCTGGAGGAACATTGGGGGAGGGTCTGCTGCAAACTCCGGGCTGGAGTCAGAAACAGCAGCTTCTGTCGAGCTAGAAGCACTGGTCTTCTCTGCTGCAAGTACTGGCTCGGGATCCAGCCCTGGGACAGCTGTGGGTTCACTGGCAGGCCCCTCCCTTGACTCTGCAGGAGCCCCCTCTCCCTCCAAGGAATCCCCCCCCCCGGCTGGGAGTCCAAGTCCAACTCAGAGTCCCCATCTGAATCGGCAGCATACTCAACCTGGCTCATGACAGGGGCATCCATTAAAAGGGTCTTCAGCCGATAACTCAATTTGAACATGCTAACAAAATTGGGAAATGGCTTGCATATAAACTTAAGAAGAGGAAAGAGAGGAAGATAATTGCGTTGAATTGAGAAATGGCAAGAAATTGATTACCCAGCATGAAAAGATAAAACAGAAACTTGAAGAATATTTTGGGAAATTATTTTATGAAGCAAAGTCCTCCTATCAATATGGGGAAAATCGGCAAAAAAAAAAAAAAAAATTGGAAGCATGCTCAGCCTGGCTCATGACAACTGCTCCCCCCTATCCCCCGCAGAAGTGGGATTCCCTCCCTGCCACCCCCAGCTCCCACTCCCCCTGGGCTGCTGGGCCTTCATTGCACCCCGCTCACTGGTGCCACCTTGTAGGGGAGGAGTGCAGGGGGCAAGGAGTCAGAAGCATCAGGAACATCCAGGGTGTGGTTGTCCTTCCCCCCTTTCTTTCTGCCAGCCATGAACCCCAATCTCCCCCAAGAGAATCTGTCTCTCTGGCCTGGGTTGGGGGAGGAGGCAAGAGAAACTCAAGGACCTTCTCCAGAACACATCCTTTATCCTCCAGGTGGCCCCCGAGAAACCCCTGCTGGTTGCCTCGGTGGAGAGGATACATCCCCCCAAGACTGCAGAGGGAACCAAGCTGGGGCCCCTCAGTTTGTAGCTCCCACTTTGCTCTGGCCACATGTGAAGCCTCGGTTCTCCTGGATGGCAGGAATCGTCTGAAAGGGAAACGCACAGCACGCTGTGCATGGCTAAAATCCCTTATTATTCTTATGGCCTTATGTGTTACCGAACTGTTTAACTGTGAATATTAAAAAAATTAGGCTCAAATTAAGATCAAGGGGCCAAAGGGATTTTACTTACTCAATTATCCCATATAACCCCTGGAACGCTTTAAAACATTCAAGAAAAAGAACTCCCCTGCATTTATTCATTCACCCCTGGGGAGGTAAGGAGTGAGCCTGGGCCCTTCCACAACGGCAGGAAGCACATGGGAGTGTTTGTGCGACTGCGCAATCTGGTGCTTTGGTCTCTGCCCTCTCTGATGCTTTCTTCCTTTTCCCTTTGCAAACATGACCTTGCCAGAGGCCTCAGCCCGTAGTCAGCAGCCATTCCTCAGTCTGGACCAGAGACCCATCAAGTGACACCTGCAGCCCAAAGAGTCAACCTACCCGGGACCAGCCTGGCCCCTGAATCATCCCCAGATTTTTCCTGATGTTGGAGATTCTGCTTGACTGAGATCCTTCCTTCCCTTGACAATAAATATATCCACATAGCCTGAGATTTGGGAGTTTATGTCTGTCTGTCTTCCTTTTCTAGTTTCTTTCATCCTGATTGTTTGTGAGGGGACTAGGAGGACCAGAACTCGTTCAAGTAATTAGTTACAGTGATTAAAATAATGAATTAATGATGAATGAAAGAAGTCTCCTTCCAGTTGCCTCTCTATCCCTGAATTTTCAGGATCAAGAATAAACCTTCTTGCTGTTGCCCCCCCCACATCCCAAGATCGATATGGTTTAATTGGCAAAATATTATTTAATTGTCAACTATATTAATTGGCATTGATACAAAATGGAACCAGAGGTGACTCGAAAGTCAAGCTGGGAAGAAGAAAATCACTGACTGAAAATGTGAGACTGCAAGGCAGGTCTGCCAACATCCCTTCTAGGCATAGCCAAAGTCATTGTCAGGCAGAGTATCCGGCAACTCCAGGGCTAATAGGCTTAAGCTGATGCTAGAACATTTCTGTGCATACAATGGTTGAAAGGGAAGTTCTCACCAAACAGTGATGGTTTCAACCCTGTTCCCTCACACCTGGGCGCTTCCCTGCATTGTCCTCCAAACCTCTCCACAATACAGAGCTGTTACGACAGCCGTTATCCCTTTGACACTTAAACACTAGGATCATTAACTCCATCCAGACCTCCATTCTGTGTTGCAACTCCCATTGTCTGCTCAACTGGGAGAGTCATTCACACCCATGCCCTCTGGGTAGTTTTTCTCTTTGGAGCTAGGGACTTCTGCAAGGAATTTTTTCTTCTTCATGCGAATTCAACTGCTAAGAGGAAGTGGGGAATTTGGCTCTGTCACCCCTCAGGGAGTCTAAGCACACTTGGAGAAAGACAATTGGCTCTGAAGCTCTTTTTTGCAATCGGTGTTTGTAAAGGTATTGCCAAAGTATGTCCAGAATGTCCATGCTGTGTCCACCAGCTTCCTTCCTCCACTGGTTTTGCAAGTCCCAGCTGAGCCCGTTTGCTGGTATTTAAAAGAGGAGCTGAGCTAGGTGGGCATTGGGCTCCCAGAACCTCAGCATCATGAAGTCTGTTGGCTTTTTTCTCCTTCTGGGACTTCTTGCCTTCTGTGCTGAGATGGCAGTCATCTCTGGTCCTCCAGGTAAGAGAGCTCTTCTCTTCCTCCCTCAGTTATGGAAGTAAAGGAAGTAAAGAAGGTTCACAAACACCAACACAGCTAATGGTTAGGGTTATGGTTAGGGTTAGCTGATCAGCCAGTTAACCATCCCAGGTTGTATAGGACTTTGTCCTCCTTCTGAAACTTCTTTTCTTCTGTGCTGAGCTGGCATTCATCTCTGGCCAGCCAGGTAAGAGATCTCTCCACTTCCAACCACAGCTGGGGATGCAAGGAATGTTCAAAAGATATTCAAAAGGGTTTGAGTTAGGGTGATCCTCATCCCACATTGTACAAGACTGCATAGGTTAGCAACAGTACTTTGAAATGGATGCAGAATCCTGTGGGACAACCAGGATAGGGGCCGTGGATGTGTGGCTTGGTGCCCCACTCAGAAGCGTGGCTGTGGCATCTTGCACCAGCTTCAGCTTTCAGAACAGGGAAACAATGGTTGCCCCACAGAAAGCACATCACTCAGATGCAGTGTTTTCATTCTAAACAGAAGGGAGTCCCAATGAATTCAATTCAAGGTTTAACCAGTTACTTCTAAGAGGAGTGCCTGTGACAGGCTGAAGCAGTGGAGGCAGGTGGGCCCCAGGTCAGTGGGGTGATGAATCCACTCCAGGGCTTCATTTGAAGAATTTTTCCAAGATAGAGAAACTGTTGTGGAGACAGAGTTCAACACCTCTGGCAACTCCTTTAGAATTTGGACTAAAATCCAGAGGGGGGACTCACTGTCTCCGCTCACATAAGAGCCCAAAGAATGTACCAGACACTGGCCACCAGAGGCAGGATGATGTTGCAGGTGCCAAAGCATCACCATATTGATAGAGAGTGCATGTTTGCAGTGGAACATTAATAACGATTAAGAAGGAAAGACACCAATGACTTAAAGGAACAAAGTCAAAAGTTTTACTATAGGAACTCCCTTCTATGGGCCTTTCCACCCTACACTGTTATAGTGCTCTTATTCCACTTTCAACAACCTCCTGTGGAATTCTGGGGTTTGTAGTTTCCCGAGGCCAAAGAGCTCTCTGGCTGAGGATTCTAAAAGCCCCTCCCTAAACTGCAAACCCCAGGATTCCACAGAAGGTTGGAAGTGGAATAATAGCACTATAACAGTGTAGGCCAGAAAGGCCCCAAAGTTGGAAAGCTACTCAGGGTACTATCCTAATCTAGCTGCATTCTTGGGAGGAGAGAGTGGGGTGATGAGAAGAGCCAGAGAAACATTCCTAAGAGCATCAGTTGGCATCACAGAGGGGTCAGGAAACATAGAGCCAAGAAGGGAGGATACTTCTGGTCTCTCAAACTAACTAGTCCCAGTGATATATTTAAGTCCAAGTCTCAAGTCCTTGAAGATACTTTCAAGTCAAGTCTCAAGTCAAGCCTGGAAGCCAACTTTATACCCCAATGAAAATTCCAGAATTGTTGGATAGAGTGAAATAAATTCAGCTTTAACAATTTAATCAGAGTCAGCTCTCCACATTTGCAGTTTTGCCATCTGCAGCTTCAGAACGGGGGAATAGGATCCTTCTTACTCCCCATTTGGGAAGATTCAAAAGCTTTAGAAGCCCGTTGCCTAACCTGTTTGCTGTTTCCCTCTGAGAAATGTGCTTTGGGCTTGAGACAGATTTTCATGCGACTAGTAGGCAAAAAGAGATGGAAGCCTTGTTTAATGTCATAAGCTTTCTGGATGAAGGCGCCATGTCACTGAATCGAGGGCATCAAGTCAATCAGTAAAAATACACAAGTCTTGAGTCGAGTCGAGTCAGTGCATCATTTATGGCCAAGTTGAGTCTGAGTCGAGTCACCAAAGCGACTTAAGTCCGACTTGATTCCAAGTCTATTGACTCGAGTCTACATCGTTGGCTAGTTCTGTTACTGCCGTCCACTGCGAGTCATTCTGAGTTCTTTAGTGCTAAGCACTGTTGCACTGCTAACACACATTTCCACTGCTTGATGTTACTTGCCCGCATTCTCTCCACCAATCTGTTACCCTGTTTTCTTAGGACTCCATTAAAGGAGTCCCAAAAGCTGCCAAAATCTGTCTCTTGTGGGGAAAAATTAGCTCTGCACTACTTTAGCTATGCACAGAGGACAGGGTAATTAAGGATCTTTAACCCAATGTTAACCAGGTCAGGCCAGAAATCACACAAAGGGATACAATGAATAACTTTTATTGACTAACAATAGTTTGTAATTAAGCTAATATACACCCACACTCACTCAAGAGCTAATAGATTATAGAAAGTTAAAATTCATACAGTCACTCATTCATCTTTATTATTTATTATTATTTATTATTTATTATTATTTATTTGTATCCTGCCTCTCCATATGGATCGAGGCGGCGAACAACTTACAAATAGCATGTATTTCGAAACGTTTCTATACATGCTCCCAACAAGCTGGGTACTCATTTTACCGACCTGCAAAAGGATGGAAGGCTGAGTCAACCTTGGAGCCGGGCAGGATCGACCTTGTGGCTTGCAGTACTGGCATTTAACCACTGCGCCACCATACAAGCATACAAGACTATATAGAAAGTTAGAAAGAGATGAAAATTAAGAGAGAGAAAGAGACAGAAAAGGTTTGATTCAATACGATACCAATCCAGAATCCTTCAGCTGGGAGAAAAGATGATGTCAGCCACTCCTGTAAAGGCTGAGGGGAGTCTGCAAGCTCCATTGTGGTGTAAATATGAGCTGTTTACCAGCTTCATTGTTTTTGCAGATCTGAAAGAACTTCTAACTAAAACTCTCAAATCTCCAAATGCACCGTCTCAAAAGAACTCCTTCAAACTCCAAACAGAACTCCCAAAAAGAATCAGAAACTGTGTCTAGTTATATTGTTGACCAGAAGTCCCGGGAAGCCATATGGTCCCATCTTTTTATGAAGATGGAGTATTTCTTTTTAGTTCAAAGAAAATACAACCAAAACATCCTTGTAGTTTCCTGCCAGATCAGTATCTCTCTCTGGAATTGCACGCCTGCTTCAAAGTGTCACATTCCAGGCCTTGTTTACTTTCTCAGAGAGTAATTATCTTCCTGATGGCTGCTGACCATCCTTTCAAGTTTCCGTGAGCCAATTTTCCAGACCACTTCAGAATGTATGACAGAAAACAGAAATCTCCCATCTACATCCTTCCAGTATCTCTATGACTCACTATTTTTGATATAAAATAATTGGGTTCTCAGGACATGGTCTTTGGGGGGGTGTATAAGATTGGCTATTAATGGATTCCAGGTATCACGAAACTGCTTTGTTTGATGGATAACTTTTGAAGCTCTGGGAGAAAGGCAAAGCTGGCAAAGTTTCTGCCAGACTTTCTACTGTATGTATTCAGTTCTCCGTGCTTACAAAGCATGAGAAAGGGGGGCAGGGTGTGAGATCTTAACTTGTGTTTGATGGATCATTGCATGAGGAAGGTGGTGAATTCCTCCCGTGGACCAAGAACAGACAGGTGCTGGAAAGCACATATTGTAATCTACAGGCAAAGGGGGAGACCAGTCTCCACGCACTTATGGACGGTCTCTATTTTATTCTTTAAAAAGTCTTGATGGAAATTCTATTCTGTAAAAAGCAAAACGTATTGGGGCCCACACACTGAACTGAACGGCCTTCTTCTGAAAAAGGCCATTTAGTTCAATGTACAGACCATAACACACTGGGCTTTTTACAGAATAGATTTTACATCAAGGCTTTTAAAATAGCAAAACACAGACCGTCAAGTAAATGCATGGAGACTCACCTCCTCCTTCGCTTGTGAATCCCTCCCATGAAAAAGTCCAGAACATGACATGTGCTTACATTAAGATGAGGCACATCATTAGCAGGATGCAAGCTAGAATTTTGATTTTTTCCCCACTGCATGGTGTGTGTGTGTGTGTGTGTGTGTGTGTGCATGTTCTACAGCAGCTAGAAGCTGGAGCAGAGTGCCATCACAGGTTCACTTTTGTGGAACGTTGTGGAACAGCTCTTTTTTTTTTTAATTAAATTTTTATTGATTATACAGAAAAACAAAACAAAAAAGTAAAACACCATGTGATACACATAATAGTGAAACAAAGAAATTTCAACAGAAACAAGCTTACATTATTATTTCTCTCCAATACCATTACCATCATAAACTTATTCAGCTTATTCTATATCATACTACTTGTATACTTTTGTTACCTATCTCTAGATCTCATTCTCATTATACTCATTATTATTATAATAATTTCATTCTTAATTCTATATTTTCCCTTACATTTAATCTATTACTATTACTAAATATAATCTTATTACTTAACATATCAAACTGTCTCTAAAGGTAAACCCACTCCCCAAAGCCGATTATGTTTCAACTTACTTTTTTTTTTGTTTTACAAAAAAAATTAAACAACACAAATCCAATATAAACAATACACCACATAATTAACAGCTCTGATGGAGGACCTTGGCAGTGATTTTTTTTCAAATAATTCTTTATCGATTTCCCTGCAAAATTAGAAACCATTCAGCCTTTCCTACTTCCCTTCCTCTATGTCTTTCTGAGATCCTGTACCATGGAGGTAGAATGAATGCCATAGCACCTTTGAAATGAAGGGAGATTGGATGTGTTTACTTAACCACAAGAAGGATATTCAAGAAGGATATTGACAGGCTGGAGCAAGTCCAGAGGAGGGCGACCAAAATGGTGAGGGGCCTGGAAGCCATGAAGCCCTCTGAGGATAGACTTAGAGAGCTGGGGATGTTTAGTCTGCAGAAGAGGAGGTTAAGAGGGGACATGAGAGCCATGTTTAAATATGTGAAGGGATGCCACGTAGAGGAAGGAGAGGGCTTGTTTTCTGCTGCTCCAGAGACCAGGACAAGGAGCAATGGATTCAAGCTGCAGGAACGGAGATTCCACCTGAACCTCAGGAAGAACTTCCTGACGGTCAGGGCTGTCCAGCAGTGGAATCTGTAACCTCAGAGTGTGGTGGGGTTTCCTTCTTTGGAGGCTTTTAAGCAGAGGCTTGATGGCCATCTGTCAGAAGTGCTTTGATGTGGATTCCTACATGGCTGAAGGGGGTTGGACTGGATGGCCCCTGGGGTCTCTTCCAACTCTACATTTCTATGATTCTATGAACCACAGAGTGAAAACTGCTGTTTTCAGTCACTTCCTTCAAATAAGAGTTATTTTTTCCCCATTGCCTACAAACACTGTGCACATCATTTCAGTGTATGATGGTCAATGCAGAATTTGGAAAAGTAATCTTTTGGATCACAAGCTCCTCAGATCTTCCAGCTAAGACAGAACACAAGGTTCACAGACTGTGCGAGAAACTCCCCCAGCACACAAAGGATGACAGTTCAGAGGTCACTGGAAGTCTGTTGACTCTCTTCTCCCCACAGAGTTCTGCCACCTTCCTCCCGACCCTGGTCCATGTCGGGGGAACATTCCCCGTTATTTCTACAGCCCAGCTTCCAAACAGTGTGAGAAGTTCAGTTATGGCGGTTGCAGGGGGAACGAAAACAATTTCGAGACTTTGGATCAGTGTCGCTACACCTGCGTAGGTAAGTAGGAAAGCCAAGAGGGAAGCCACCAAGTGGTGTGTGTGCCTTGTCTCCCTGTGTCTTGTCCCCCTGAAAGGCCCGGGATGGAAAAAAGTCAGCAGCTGAGACTGAGAAGCCTCTCTCAGTCAGTGGAAGCTGGGAAGCTGTGTCATAGGGATGGGAAGAGTTTTTTAAAATGGTCAAAAACTTGTTTCTTGAGGGTTGAGAATCCCAAACTAGAAGGACTTTAGACTGATGGGTATCTTTGCAATTGAAGACTTGTTCTACTCAAAATTTATACCTCAGTGGCAAACCTCCTCAGCAGAAATACTGCCCAGATCCTAAGAGAGGGTCACCGTGTTGACCTGAAGGCTCAAAAGAATAACAAACAAGCTTGGTTCACACTCATCCCCTAATGCATGGAGTGGCACAGTCACAAACTTGCATTAGGAAGAGACCGAATCTGGGAAGGCCAGTCTGCATAGAATCATAGAATCATAGAAATGTAGAGTTGGAAGAGACCCCAGGGGCCATCCAGTCCAACCCCCTGCCATGCAGGAACACACATCAAAGCCCTCCCTTTGCCAGACGGCCATCCAGCCTCTGCTTAAAACCTCCAAAGGAGGAGACTTTGCCACACTCCATAGAGGCAGCAGCAGATTCCACTGCTGGACAGCTCTGACTGTACCGCCTGTGTGGAGTGGTGCATTGTACGTACGGTGGCAGGGTCTCCTTCTCAGGATGTCTTCAAAAAGAGGCTAGACGGCTACCTGCTAGCAACTCTAGCTGGAGATCCTGCACTGAGGAGACGGTTGGACTTGACAGCCCCTGGCAGCCCCCTCCAAATCTATGATACTATGATTGAGTCTATTTTTCTTTTATTAGTAACTACATTCTAGATGTGTTTAACAGATCTAGATCTTTACATCTGGATGTGAAGGGCCTGGAAGCCAAGAAGCCCTCTGAGGAGCAGCTTAGGGCATTGGGTATGTTTGGTCTGCAGAAGAGAAGGTTAAGAGGGAACATGATAGCCATGTTTAAATATTTGAAGATGTGTCATGTTGAGGAGGGAGCAGGCTTGTTTTCTGAAGGTCCAGAGACCAGGACAAGGAGCAATGGATTCAAGCTACAGGAAAGGAGATTCCACCTGAAGCTCAGGAAGAACTTTGTGATGGTCAGAGCTGTCCAGCAGTGGAATGTGCTGCCTCCATGGAGTGTGGTGGCGTCTCCTTCCTTGGAGGTTTTTAAGCGGAGGCTGGATGGCCATCTGTCTTCCCGCCTGGCAAAAGGGGGTTGGACTGGATGACCCCTGTGGTATCTTCCAACTCTATTTTTCTATGATTCTATAACTCTTTCAACCGTTTTTTAAAAATAATACTTTTATTTACTTTGTTTTAAAACTTTTGTGAAATAAGATTTTCCACTTAATCTTGTTTTTAAATTACTATGAACTGCCTTGGATCCTGTCCTGGAAGAAACAGAGGGTACAAACTCAGTCAGTCATTCCATCAATCAATCAGAAGGACCATAGCTTCTGGTCCTCACTCAGGATTCGGTTTACCTTGAAAGATCTCTCAGAGGAGACTATGGAAATCTCAGGAAACACCATCAATTGAACAATGGTGGACTACTCTCATTGAAACCAGAAATGCAGATATAGTCTCACAGAGACTAAAACTGATGATGAAACAAATAGAGAACGGGAGTTAGTGATGGTAATTAATGGGTACTAACTAAAGGGGGGGGAAATAATAAAAAAATCAGGTGATGACTTGGTTGAAATGAAGATCTATATTGAAAAATTTTAGTGTTCATGGAATCTTAATATATATGCTATTAAATGGTCATGATTAATAAGCATGATGAAGTTATTAATAAGCATGAATTATAAGCATGATGAAGTCAAGGTAACGTAAGTATTGCAAAGTAATGTAAGTATTGCAGAAACTAACATGGATATTAGCATATATGAATTGTAGTACATTGTCTTTTTAAAATATCAATATGTGAAAGTCTAGTGAGGAATGGAAGAACAATAAGGATGTATTCAATGATTTGTAAAAATATAGGGTATAATTTTATGTATTGAAATTTTAATAAATATATATATATATATAAAGATAGAGGAGGAGATGAAGAGATATAAATTCTTGCATATCCTATTTTTAGATAGGAGAGTGAACGTTTTTTTAAAGAATGAAAGAGCAAAAGAGAGAAAGATCTGTGTAGGTGAGATGGTGGGAGATTTTCAAGTAAGTGAGGCCATTCCTCACCCCCCCACCGCAAAATGGGTGCTAAGTTTAGTGGAAACTGTTTAAATATTGGAAGGCTGTCCGGGGGAAGATGGGGCCAGCCACGTGAGATGAGAGGTCCCTTGCCCCCAATGGCTGCTCTGATCAGGAATCTCCCCATCCTCTCTTCCGTTGCAGAGAAGCCCGGTGTCTGCCCTAGAGCGCCCCCGGATATCTATACCATCTGCCTGGTGTCTTGTGGAAGCGACTGGGAGTGCCCTGGGAAGGCAAAATGCTGCTCTTATGCATGCCGTGTGCTGTGCACAGATCCCCTCTAAGGTGAGAGGGCCGTGGATACTGCCCTGTGTGCATGTGCGTGTGCATGTGCGTGTGTGTGTGAATGTGAGGATTAGACAACTCTTTTGCTGCAAAATCTCCACGGATGCTTGTTTGATGCAAAATCTCCACGGATGCTTTGCTGCAAAATCTCCACGGATGCTGCAAAATCTCCAAAGATCCCTGAACTGGGATCCTGTAGCTCAAAAGACCTGTTGGCCTTTCCTTGCCTCTGGTTGCCAAGAGGAAGGACAGGAGGGTGCCATTTCTCACTTATTTGAAAGAGCTCCTTGTAGATTCTTTTCACGGCATCCTGGTTATCTTGCTATCTAGCAATAATAAAAATAATCCATGGCATCAGACTTAAATCAGCCCTTGGCCAGAGATCCAGTGCAGTGACTCCATTGAGGATGATGCAATGAGAACCAGCACAGCGTAGTGTTTTGAGTTTTGGACTATGACCATGGAGGCCAGGGTCTGCATCCCTGCTCAGCCACGGAAACCCACTGGGTGGCTTTCAGCAAGGCACAGTCTCTCAGCCTCAGAGGAAGGCCATGGTGGCAAAACCTCCTCTGATTACATCTTGCCAAGAAAACCCTGTAATAGGTTTGCCGTAGGCACCCACCAACAGGATTTCAGCCCACTTCTTGTAAATTTGAAACGGTTTCCCCGAATGAAATATGAATGAGTGCTCTAATGCAGTAGCATAAATGGGCTCTCACTCATGGAGTATCTGCATAGGCACATGCTCAGAGGCCTTGTTTTTTTGCACCTGCCACGTAATACACAAGGGATAAAGCCAAGTGGAGAAAAATAGGTCCTGGGTTGTTCATGGGTCCAATTAAAACTTCAATCAGTCTTAGGCCATTTCCGCACGGGGTATTTGAAATGGTGCAGTCCGTCCTCCAGGGAGGACGTCTGCACCTGGGAGCGGACTGGGTCTGGACTACTTAGTGTAGTTCTGCACCTCAGCCCGCTCTGGAACAACCCCAAGTGGTCGTCCAGCGTGCTTTTGAAGGACCAGAAAAATCAGGTCTTTCAAAAGCACGGAGCGCGCCACTGCAAGCCTGCTCCCTTGTGCAGAATTGCAGGCTCACACCAATGAGGGCCTGCAATCTGCCTGGGGTGGGCTTTAGGCTGGCGAGCTTCAGCGGTTGGTCGAGACCCTCGACCAATTGGAAGCCACCATTTTTGTCCCTGGAGCAATGCGGAGCGACGAGCATGCACTGCTCCTGAGCAGCCTGGACCGGACCGGGGAGCCAAAACACCTGGTACGTAGCGTCACAGGGCCATTCCCTCACCCAGTGTGGAAATGGCCTTAGGCCCTTTCTGCACCCTACCTTTTCATGGAGTCCTCCAACGGGGATCCCGGCATCGGCTCTGCTGGGAGAGGAGTGTGACAGGAGGGCTCCCCTCCGCACTGGCTGGCTCCTCCATCACGAAGGAGGTGCCACGGCCAGGCTTCTTCCTTCCGCAGCACAGCTGGGTACCTCCCAAGGCTGCACTGGGGCAGGAGGTGCAGCCATTTCACTCCCCAGGCTTCTGCAGGACAGGTAAGTCTTCAATGGTGGTGCAATTGCTGGTCATTGATGGGGCAAACCCACCAATAATTCAATCTGTGATTGTGCCTCCTGGGGGACAGGGCCATGAAGACATCCTGCAGAACCATTGCCACCATCCCCTTCTTCTCCTGACCCCATGGTGCATGGGGAGGGTGGGGCAGAAAGGGCCTAAAACATTTTGGAGAAAGCCTATCCACTGTCATCAAACTCACTCTCTCTCTCTCTCTCTCTCTCTCTCTCTCTCTCTCTCTCTCTCTCTCTCTTTTCTCTCTTTCTCATCAGCAGAGCACGGACAGAGATCCAGCCCCACCAGAGGTCCAGACAAAGCACCTGCTTGGATCCAGGACTTCCACACCCTCACTCACCATGGGGACACTCACCCCCTTGACTGGCTGGCTAGCTGGCTGTCCCCTTCCCCTTGCAGCAATAAAACCTGAGTTTAACTCTTTGGTCTCTTTTCCCTGCCTCCTGAAGCCGTCTTCCCCAATGCTGTTGTCCTGCATGAGGACGGGAAGGGACTGGGGAGGGTGGAGGCAAGAGAATGGCTGCTTCTCTCCCCACAGTTTGAGAGGCAGTCTTTCTTTTGCAGGTGGTTTTATTGACTCTGTTGCCTTATCTATTGTTTTATCTTTTATACATTTTTATGAGTTTTTACAAGTTTTACAAGTTTATAGCCCTTTCGCAACAGTTTTAACTTTTGCTAATAGTTTTGTTGCCTTTTAAACCTTTTTTTTTTTTTGGCTTTTAATGACAGCGAGCGCCAGCAGCTGCCTGTGTAGGCAACCAGCTTAGCAGCAAGTTAAAGTCAAGCTAAGAAATGAAAATCATTAGCTTCAGAGAAGGCATCACTGTTTTCATTTGGACTATGGACTATGGACTACTTAAAACTCAAGCTGCTGAAGTTTATATTTAGCTGTTCTGCTCCAGAGCTGCAGGCATTTTACCTGGGTGCATTTTACTTGCACTTTACTTGCTGGAACCTGCAGCTGAGAGGCTTGAAATACTACACTGCACCCTTGATTTGTTGACTGTCTGTAGAAGAAGGATTGTTTGTAAAATCAGACCCCAACAGAGAACGCATCAGGTGTGTTGGAACCTTTTGCTACCTTGTGGAGGCTGGTCACTGATTGATGTTGTGGGGCTGGGAACTGTGAACAGCATAAGGATGAGAACATCCATCCATCCATCCATCCATTCGTTCAGTCTTTCATTCTTACCTATTAAGAGCCTGCTTAAATAAGAAAGTTTTTGCAGAAGGAGAACAAGGGGGGATCAGCCTAGCTTCCCAAGGAAGCGTGCCTGTGATGGTAGCTGAACCAACAGAAAGCCAATCTACCTGTAATCTGGCTTTTTAAAGAAAAACAAATAGAAAGTAAAGGACTGTTCACGGTCAGGGTGAGGGGCATGTTGAAGTTGAGGCTGCAGTCCATGGGTGTTGGCTTGAGACCAGGCTGAGAGATTTTGAAGGTGATGATTCATACATCCGTCCTTCCGTGGCAGAACAGAAATGGTCTGAAGGGAAGAGAGGTTGCATGCCAACCGTTTGGCATCTTATGACTCCACTGGGGCAGGGTGGTCCAGAGTGGAAGCCATTCTCAGATGCTCTCTACACCAGGTCAACATCCACTAAACGCAGGGAATTATGATGGCTTTGCCCTTGTGTGGGAAGACCAGCTGTGAGTCTCCCTTCTGCTTATGCAGCCCTTTGGGTGGCAAGCTTCCACTGAGTCTGTGAGTGAAATGAAATGCTGCTGAAGGCATCTCACATGGGCTCATCCAAAATATTTAGGTTTCCTCTGATTCAATGTCGTTGTTGTTGTTGTTGTTGTTGGAGGATGAAATGGATTTGGACAATTAGGACAAGAAGCAAGGTCTCAGGTCATCTGGAGGGCTTCTCTTGACCTGCTGGAACAAAATAAGCAAGCACGAGCACACATTTGGGGGTTAACACATGCGGAGCTATTTTCCTCCCCCTTCCCCTTCAACCAATCACAAAATCACTTCCATGATATACTCACGTGGGTAGGAAGCCAATGGCCATACACAATGTCCTAGCTACATGTGGATAGAAAGAAACATGCATGCTTGCCATCTGGCATTTGGGGGAAAGAGACCCACCTCTGCAAAGAACCAGTTGTGTTTGGGTATGTGCATGGTACACAACACACACACACACACACCTCTGGGTGATTAAAAACCAGATGTGGTTCACCCACCCCTTTCTCTCTGTCTGAGGAGGAAGGTCCTTTACCATGTTACAACTCCTCTGTTACAACCCTGTACCTTTCTAGAGTTCCCTCCAACCCACCTTCCCATCACCCAAACTCCCAGCTTGTGAGCAATGGTATTGTCCGTACAGGCAGGGGAACTTCGGCACTCCCCTTAAGTTTTTCTTAAGCTTTGTAATTTTGGGTATTCAAGTTGGGAGAAGAAACCTAGGCCTTCCCATTCTTTTTGGGCTATTTATTAATAGGAATACACCAATATCACACATTTCCATTTCCCTTGGGAAGGACAATCACATTTAACATAGAGTAGTCATTTAATCATAGAATCATAGAATTGGAAGGACCCCAATGGTCACCGTGTCCAGCTCCCTCCCGGGCAGGAATATGTAACAAAAACACTCCCAAAAGATGGCCATCCAACCTCTCTTTAGGGACCTCCAACTGGAAAGAGTTCACCATCTTCTGAAGATCTTATTTTCTAGGCAGATGACCTAGAATCATAAAACCAAAGAGTGGAAAGAGATCCCAAGGGCCCTCCAGTCCAGTCCCATTCTACCATGCAGGAAGACACGATCAAAGCTCTCCTGATAGATGGCATCTGTCAAAAAACTTCCACAGGAAATGGCTCCTCCACAGTCCCAGACAGTAGTGTATTCTACTGTTGAACTACCCTTACCAGAAGGAAGTTCTTCCTAAGTTTTAGGTGGAATCTCTTTTCCTACAACTTGAAGCCATGACTCCATAGCAGAAAACAAGCTTGCTCCATCTTCAATATGACATCCTTTCAAATCTTGGATAGCGTGTTCTCTCTCAACCAAGCCTATCTCCAGGCATATCTTAGTTGAGGAAATTACACATTTCAACTAGGCTTTTATATACATTCCTCTCAACTGTATTGCCCAACTCAGCTATATAGGAGACCTTGAATACATTATCTGCAGCCTAAATCATCTGACTAAGGAAGGCTCTTTCTCTCTCTCTCTCTTTCTCTCTCTTTCTCTCTCTTTCTCTTACCAGCCCTGGTGGCGCAATGGTTAAACGCCAGTACTGCAAGCCACAAGGTTGTGAGTTCGATGCTGCCGGGCTCCAAGGTTGACTCAGCCTTCCATCCTTTCGCAGGTCGGTAAAATGAGTACCCAGCTTGTTGGGGGCATGTATAGAAATGTTTCGAAATACATGCTATTTGTAAGTTGTTCTCCGCCTCGATCCATATGGAGAGGCGGGATACAAATGAATAATAAATAAAAAAAATAAAAATAAAGATATGGTTCCTAGTGTGGGAGTAGCGCATGTGGCATGTTACCCTGTTTTCTGGGGGTCCCTGGGTGGGAACACCTAAAGGCACTCTCAATAATATAAGTTGGGTGTCAATGCCAAGGCCTGGCGGGCAGCCAAGAGCCGGCTAATAGGCCTTTTCACTGATAAAGCAGACCGGCAATTAAATCAAAAAGCTTTACTTCAGCAAATAAATAAGGTAGCAGTAAATTAAAGAGACTTTTGCAGACAAGGGAATTCCTGGCTGTTACATCACAGCCAGGCCAGGAGCAACAGAGTTCACGTACCCCAAGTAGCTTTAGGGCATGAGGTCCGACGCACGAGCAGGTCGGGCAGCGTTCCAGCAAGGCAAGGGTCCACAATAGCCCAGCAGGCACTCCCAAGATGGACGGTTGTGAGCCGACAAAAGACCGAAGGCTGAGTGAGTGCCTTTTGTAGACAGGCAACTCCCCCAGGTGCTATCTCAGCTGGAGCCTGATTGCCTGGCGTTTACTATTTAAACGCTCCGACCTTCTGAGAGCCCTTTTTTGCTCCCGTTGCTGCTGGTAAGTAGGTACCTGCTCCTGAACTTCCCCATCTGACTCTTTAGGCCGGGGTGGGCCTGAGGCAGCCCCTGACCCCGCTGCTGGGGCCGGGGCTGTCCAAGGCAGCCTCTGGGGTGGGCTCTGCGGGTGCAGCAGGTTCCATGGCTTCAAAGTCCTCCAGTTCAGACCCAGAGCTTGAGTCCTGGAGTGCCAGGGTCCTGACATTGGGGAAATTAGCACAGAGCACAGGCTAGCAATGCAAGAGGTAGGGCAACAGAGCGGAATCTTTTACCCAATGTCTATGGGGTCGGGCCAAGTCAAGGAGCAAACAGAATTGAAATAATAATTGTGATCTTCATTAAAATACAATCAAACAGTGTATGCAGCACACTCACAGAGATGACTATAGAAATAAAGGTTGGAGTGGGATAGAGGGATTTTTAAGAGGAGTTGTTGGTTTGGGTAATACTACACCTGTCCTGAAGCCCAGGAAGTCTGCAGCAGAAGTTTGGAGGTATGGAGTCTCAGTATGTGGGACTGAGGGGAAGGCTCGCCAAGCAAAGCGGCAGCAAGGCTGGATGGAAGTCGGGAGCGATCCAACAAGGAGCTCAAACTTGGGGTTTTATAAGGAAGATTGTACCTGGAGGCTAGCCCTCTCCCGAGGAGAACAATAAGGATTTGAGTGGAGACATAGCCTTCGAAAGGTCAAAATCAGAATTGATGAGATTTAGCCAGCATTGCCAATTGTTAGAGCAGCACGTAGATGAGGAATATTTAGTGTTTGTATAGAGCAAGCAGTTCGGGGCTGACAGCCCTTGCATTAGCTTAATGTTTGGTTGTGTCTGGAGGGCACCACCGGCTGTGTGGCAAATGGTTGCATACTGGCCTAGACCTAGCGTCCATAATTAAGGTCATGCGTCCGTGCCTGCCTACACAGGCTCTTCGTGACCCTTTTCAGACATGTGGAGTTCATCTTATGGAGTGCCATGTGGGAATATTAAACATAACCAATACAAAATTGTAGACCTCGAACTTGGGCCAGATAACCACAGTAACAGGCAGCTCTTGGTAACACCAGTATTTAGAGCCATGGGAACCAATCAAGAGTTTGCTTGATTTTTATAATGCATTATCATAGGATTTTCATGGCAAAAGACATCCAAAGGGGGTTTACTGTGCCTTCTTCTGTATTAGCTATGGTGTCTCTGTGATGTTCTCCACCAATGTCACCCCCACTTCTATTGCTGCCACCCAATGGCTGTTTGCCACATTCACTCTGGCTCCTCCGCAAATGCCTCTCTGACACAGGAAACCCTACCAGCAGCACGGCTGCCATCCGCTTGGCCTCTTGCCTCCAAGGAGCATGCAATCCCACCTCTCCGGAAAGGTAATGCCATTGGAGGGTGGTTTTTTAGGCTCGTTATTGATCTATTATCTTTATAACCTTTAGATTTTAGAAACACCCTTCAAGATAAGGAAAATGGCCAACATTCATGGCAAGATATTTTGCAAGTAAAGAATAAGTATTACTTGTTGCACCAAAAGTTTAGCAATGTTATGAGCTGTAAGATTATTTCACAAAAGGACTACAACTATAACCTTACTGGAAAATAACCCATGGAATCATTGAATCATAGGGCTGGAAGACACCACAAGGGCCACCCGGTCCAGTCCCCTTCTGCCATGCAGATGACAGATGGCCATCCAGATGGCCGTCCAGCCTTCATTCAAAAACTTCCTCCATAGAAGGAGACTCCATTGAGGCAGCAGCGTATTCCACTGTCAAACAGATCTTACTGTCAGGAAATTCTTCCTGAAGTTTAGGTGGAGTCTCTTCTCCTACAGCTTGAGGCCAGCAGCAGAAAACAGGCTTGACCCATCCTCCAGATGACATCTTTTCAAATATTTAAACATAGCTATCATGTCCCTTTGTAACCTTCTCTTCTCCAGGCTCCCTAAGTTACCCGGCTCCCTAAGTTGCTCTTCATAGGGCTGTCAGGGCAAACATTCCTGAGAACATGAATTGCCCATTGAGAAGGGGTGGAAGAAGTCAAAGGTGGTCAAGAACAAAATTTGCAAACGAAAGCTTGCAATTAGCCGGCTTTGTTTTCATCTTAGGCCGCCTTTTAATCTATTTGCATAACCGAGCAAGCATAACACATTCTAAAATTGGGGTACACCCAGGCACAAATTCCCAACCAGTTGAATCATACGGCCATTTCTCATAGTAGGTTCCACTGGGAAATTCCACCCATCCCAAAGTCTGCACAGGGGCTAGCACCAAGGACGCTTTCTCCCTGCCCCATTTCTTCCTACCCAGGGGTTCCCCAGCTATCACTTGCCCCTCCCAACAGTCAGCTCCCCCCTTCTTCTCAAATGAATGCAGAGGGGTTAAACTCACCCTCTTGCTCGCTGTGGTGCATTCAAAGGAGGCAGCAGCCAGAGGCCCAGGAGGGTGCCATGGAAATAACCCAGATGGAAACACCAATTATTAGGGTGGACAAATTAATCACATCTCCACCGTATCCCCAGTGGAACACGGAGCTGATATGAACCCCCAAACACAAGGTAGGAAGGTAGATAGAGAGAGAGAGAGAACACACACGCACAAGCACTTTGAGATGAGCCCAGGAGGATGGAGTATTCATCCACGCTTCCCTTCTCATACCATTTTTTAGTGCTTCCATCAGGAAGAGATCATGCATCACCAGAGTCGCCGCTTGTACAGTGAAAAGTGAAACTGCACAGCCTGTGCAGTCAAATTCCCACCCAATCGTGTCCAAAGAAGTCAGTGATGCCGTACAGCCTTCCTTTTGTGTGCATGTTGACTATAAAGAGGAGCCAAGCGGAACAGACCAGTAAAAGGCACAGGCCGTTTGATGGGCTACAATTGTCCAAAAGGCCAATTAATGCGTCAATTCTATAGCAAATTGCAGAGCCCCAAACTTCACGCCTAAGAATAGCACATTAGAAATAAGCCACAACAGGGGAATTGTATACAAGATTGAACAATAAATCCTGCTCTCACGTACGTAGCATTTTTAACATTGCAGAAATACATTATTTAGATATGCTTACAGGTTATAAGTTCACGAGAAATCTCTTGTGTTGTTACAGCTTTGACCAACTAAGTAATTCGACTATATTCAACTTTAAGATAGTATAATGAAACTTACATGCCATTTTCATTAAACCAAAACTTAATAGCCAAGTCCATGTTACATCCTTTCCACATGGAATAGCCTATTTAGGAATCATAAGAGTCTATAAAGAATTGAGTAGAGTAAAAGTAAAACCTCAAGCTTCCAAGATAAAGACACCCAAGTTAGCTCTCTTCTCACTTCCACCAAACAAATTTCCTTTTTGGTTCCTTCTTCAAATTCAAGCTCCTACTGGAGAGGAATTCTTCTTTTGGGTAGGGTTTGTAAAAAAGATTGTAGTCAGTGTTGGTGATAGTATGTCCCCCTCACTAGCTTCACAATCTTTCCACCACAACGGTGCCAAAGCTGCTCGGAAAAGGACTTCTAGTCCAAGCACACCGGAGAAGGAAAATGACTCCTTTCCCAGGGAGCAACGTGGGCTAGTCTTTTCAAAAGATAAGGTTGTAAGAGTTTTTAAGGTACCTTTGATCTTCTCTTAATATCAATCAAGGCAAAGAATAAGAAAAAAAGAAAAAGACAGAGTCAAACCTTGTTACCCCCAGAAAGACTTTCCTCTTCCCTGGGGGAAAGCTGTAGCTGTCCGCTTCAGGGTTCTTCTGCAATGGTCTCCAAAAACTAACTCCCCCGAAACCAAAGAGAAAAACACTTCAGAGGACCAACTTCTACTGTAAGGAAGTTCAGTTCAGACACTTCAGAGGATTTGCTTCAGCTGAGAAAGAAATTTGGTGGCAGAAATTGAGAAGGGAGAGATAGTCTCCCTACTTCTGTCTATGCAAGTGAAAACCAAGAGGCAACTGCTACTCATCCAGTTAGCTGTCTTCTTCACACTCTATGCCGAATGCTCAGAGGAGAGGCGAGCTCGGACTGGTCACACACTAACCCTCTGGCTGCACCTCCCTATTTCCGGGGTGCAGAGCAAACCACCCAGACCAGTAACCTGCAGTAACCTGCAAGATGGCAGCCTCTCGGCGAATTGCAGAGCGGAGTGCCGAGAGACTGTGACTTCCCATTCACACCCAGAATGGAAGTCTCCTTAAAGCCTCACTCTTGTGTTATTTAAATGCACGGCTATGGTATCGAGGTGACCAGACCATGTGGCCCAGGACAGCCCCTGGGGTCATTGCTCTGACATAAAAGACCAAACTTCTCAGGCCTCTCTCTTTTTGCCATTTTTGCTTCTACTTCCTTCCCTCTGACCATGCTTCGCCTCTCCAGCAAGAAGATGGTGAGTTAAGAATGAAGCTGCGATCTTACCTAATCCATTTGTTAGCTAGTTAGGATGTAGGGTCCCCAATGCATATGTAACTGGAGAATTCATTAGCAAACCTTTCTAAGTTTGTAAGCAGAAAGTGCCTGTCTTGTTTTGCCTTCTAAGTTAGTCTGAGTTCAGGGAAGCCGCACAGAGATTGGGACACGCTTTTCCTGCTACTCTGCCAAAAGAAGGCCAATTCCTAACAGTTTTAATTTTCATAGAATTTCCCCCAAAGGGCTAACACCCTGGGAAACTCTAACTTCCATCAAGAACTGGCTGCCGTTCTCATACCAAAAACTTGACACCCTTCCCTTCTATAAGATCAACTTTATTGCTGGGAAATCAATGCAGCACGTGGTCTACAGCAGAGGAAGGTAGCCTTGCAGTTGCTTAGCTGCTGGGTTCCAGCATCTCCTTGCAGCAAGTGATAAAAATGGGTCCCCAAACAAAAAATCCTACCAAGACACCAGGTCCCGGTGCCTGGATAACAGCTCCTCAGGCCTCAGGGATGCAGAACTACTGAGGTGAAGACATTAGAAGATGGGTCCCTGGGGACGCATGGGGCAGAAGCAAAGAAGTGAATCTCAGCTGCTTACATCTGGTCTCAGTCTAACAAATATGGGAATGGCACAGAAACTTGCTCATAGGAAGAGTTGCTGCCCCGGTTTTATTGCTCTCAGGCTAAGTCAGGAATGATTGAACTTTCATGCTAAAGCATAAACTATCTAGTACAGTTACAGGCTACTGAATACAGAATGATCTTGCTGATGCCAATGGACAGTTGCTACCCTTGGCCATAATGCTGAGAAAGACAATGCAGCCCATCTGCCCATTGGCAGGAAGAGGAGAAGGAGGGATGGGGGTGTAATGCAGCTATCTCCACAAATATCCGAACCCCAGGGGGTGGGTTCTTTCTGCCAGAAGGATCCAGATGACGCATTCAAGGTGTTTAGATGCTTGTTGCTGGTGATGAGAGGCAGAATGGTGTAGTGGTCTGACCACTGGACTACCACCCTGGAGACCAGGGTTTGATTCCTTGCTCACCCATGGAAACCCACTGGGTGACCTTGGGCAGGTCACACACTCTCAGCCCCAGAAAACCCCATAATAGGGTCACCTTAGGATGGCTATAAGTGAGAGATGACTTGAAGGCACAGAACAACAACGAAGGGAAGAAGGCAACATTTCTGCCATTTCTGTCCCTTCTTTTTCCCTCCCTCACAGATATGCCACACTTCTACGTGGGACCCACCATACATTTGAAAAGCAAACATGCCTTTGACTAAGAGGGTTCAGTGGGTAAATCTTCTGCAAGCAAAGGATAGGAAATAATTTGGAGCTTTCTCCCATGGCCCCCTGTGGAGGTTGGGAACACTTACAGATAGGTAACCCTCCCTGAAGCTGTTTTGCCATCCTGAGCTGCAGTATCCTTATCAATGAAAGGGAGGAATTTGAACTCTAACCCCACCATGACAACCCACTTCTTTAATCTGCTTCTTTAAAAAGTCCCAGCTGAACCTGTTCCCTGGCATTTGAGAGAGGAGCTGAGCGAGGTATCATTGGACTCCCAGAGGTTCTGCATCATGAAGTCTGTTGGCTCTCTCCTCCTCTTGGGACTCCTTGCCTTCCCTGCTGAGCTGGCACTCAGCTCCAGCCAGCCAGGTAAGAAACCTCTCCTCCTCCAACTGCAGCTGGGCTTGTAAGGAATATCCAGAAGATCTTCAGAAGGGCCAGCACTAGGGTTAGGGTTGCACAGATAACCTCAGGACTGCAGAGCTCAGCTACACTGCATTGAAGTGGGTTTAGAACTCAGCATGGTAGCCCTGGGACCCTGCACCAGCTTTCTGAATAGAGAGGCAGAGATGGCTGAACATAAAGTGTGCACCATGCTTCTATGGTATTTTTACCTCTGAAGATTAGAGTCCTTCTCAATTCAATCCAGAGCCTGGAAAGTTAACTTGGAAGGAGAATGTCTATGAGAAGATGAAGCAGCGGAGGCTGTGGTTCGCATGAGATTGCTCAGTCAAGGGGTTCATTGAAATTTGATAGGACCCTTCCAAGGTGGAGTTCAGCACCAAATCCACACATTTGTGTCGGATGAGAGAACTTCCCTCTGATGGTCCTGAATGGGACATTATCTACTCCCAAGTTGCTTCACCGTGCCACAGTTTTCCAGTCCTTAATGACGAAAGGGTTTCCCAGCTGCTGGCAATTCCCACCCACTGATTTTCTTCGCAGGGGAGTGCTCTTTTTGTGCATAAAGTCTCATTTTCTGAGCAGAAAAGAAATTTCCTGAGCAGAAAACCGTGATTTCTGCCAAAAATAAAAATACCAAACAAACTAAAACCAAGTGAACTTGTTGGTTGTGTGTTAGTTTTGTACAGAGCAGATTCAGAACTGCAGCTTGTCCTTGGGAATGGGAGCACTTTCTCATAGAAGGAAATAATATAATGTATTTATATGTTCTTGTATGAAACGAAGTTAACAAAGAATGGCTACTTCTAGTTCCACTACTTTGAAATATGGACAGGGGTATGAGTCCAATTTGCCCTCGTGCGTGCCATCGTTTTGCTCAGAATCCTGTACTGACTCTGCACAAGGACCACAGTTCTTCTAAAGCCCACTTTTCACTTGGTGCAACTGAAGGGAAATTAGAAATTAGAAGGTCAAGCATAGTCAATGAAGCATCCAATTTTATTTAGAGAAAGAAATGTGTTTCTCTCTCCAGCCCCGAGCCAGGAGCTCTTACATCTTAATAACATTTCCCAGTGCACTGTTGCAAAGCGCATGCACTTGGGAGATTGCATCACGCTGAAGAACAAGGTAGAAGTCAAAACTGGGAGGCATCAATTGGTCATATACAGCATTCTTTGAGGTAAATAAAATATGCTTATATGTCCACAGTCTCAGAAGGTTCCTTTGGAGGAATTTCCCTAGCAGCAGAATATACAGATAACAGAGAGGCAAGGGGTGTTTGGGGGGTCTGGACATGCCAAAGCACTTTTTTTCCCTGTTCACAGCCTTCCCCCAATGCCATTTTATCTCCTGGGGAAGAGCGTGGGAATGGTAGGGGGGCTTTCAGCTACGTGGCCACATCTGGACTCACAGCAGCAACATCAATATCTTCTGGGAGATCTGGAGATTTCCTGGAGCTCCCAGAAGATGCCTCGTCTCTCTGCATCCAGCTGTAGGTACTTCAGCAGCAAGTGAATTGGCATTTGCAGGTAGTGCAGCAGCCAAGGATTTGAGTCGGGGGCAATAGAACGATTCTCAAGCTCTGCCTCGGTAGAACTTTCCAATATGCCCCCTGATCCAGGATCTTGACCTTCATTTTTAAATACTTCACCAGATTGATGTTTTCCTGCTAAACGAGAAAGCTCTTTACTTCCGTCCCTCCACCTCTACAATGTCCTGCTCTGAGACAGTGTCCCATGGAGGCGGAACTTTGTCACAAAATTGAGATATTAGATAGAGTTCAGCTGGAATCTTACCGGTGTCATGTGCATGAGGGGTGAGTTACTCCCCATAGTGCAATGGATGTATTCTGCCGAGAGGTGCAGAAACAGAGTTGTGCATATGGCATCCCTGTACAATGCAGTTGCACTTTGTGCATGCACAGTGGTAGCCAGTCATTGCCAGGGATTGCAAAGTGTTGTTATTCTGCATGGAACTTTCATTGGCCTGAAGAATCATAGCTCTGGGTGCAGATATTCACGCTACACTTATGCTGTGGGGGGGGATGGATATTCAAGGACGGCCCCTCTGTGTTTGCATAACCTCACAGTGTAAATGGCTCCTTTCAGCCATAATCTTGGCATGGGATTTGCTTTCTCCATTGCTCCCAAACACTGAGCTTCCCATTTCTATTTATTAGGGTTGGTCCAGACCTGGGAAAATTAATTTTCTGGACTACAAGTGCCCAAAGTGTACAGCCAAAGAGTAAGGCATGGATGGAGAGATTCACAGAACATTTTAGAGACTCCCTTAGTCAGAGATAGGGACTGGTTCAGATGCCCCTGGAAATCTTTCTACTCTTCTTCCTCACAGAGTTCTGCCTCCTTCCTCGTGATACCAGTCTGTGTCGAGCACCTAGGCCCAGGTTTTTCTACAACGTCTCTTCCAATAGGTGTGAGGAGTTCTTTTTTAGTGGTTGCCTGGGGAATGAGAACAATTTTGAGACTTGGAGGAAATGTCACTACACCTGTGTAGGTAAGTGGGGGAAGAAGGGGAGAGAAGCTGCTCAGGGGTCCACCTCATTGTAAGGCCAGAGGTGGAGACCCCTCCAGCTGGGGCTGGGAAGGACCTTTGGCTCCATGGAACTTGGGGGTTGCCTTGGCCTCTTCCCTCATCTAACCCTAGATGGTCTTCCTGAACTGGCAGCTGGTCTTCAAACAGTCTTTCTTAGGCAAAGACGTTGTTGTTGTTTTTGTTGTTACATGCCATCAAGCTGAGTCTGACTCATGGAGACTCCAGAACTGAGAATCCCACCCTCCAAGAGATCCTGTTCCTAATGGATCAGCTCAGTTCTTGAAGCATGTTGATGGCATCCATCCACCTGTAATCCAGCCTTCCTCTTTTCTGAATTCCTTCCATTTCCCCTAGTGTTATTGTGTTTTCCAGCCAGTTGTGTTGCTCATGACAGCTCCAAAGAACAATAGCCTCCATCTCGGCATTTTGGTTTCAAGGAAGAGTTCGGGCTCAATAAGCCCTAGGATCCATTTCCTTGCCTTTTAGGGGAACGCACAGTACCTTCCAAGACCACATCTCATTTCTGACTATGTACTGGTTGATTTTTTCCCCCTCCAAGATGCACTGGGAAGGGGCTGGATATGCAAAGGACCATGTCTGCACAAACCACACTATCTGCATCCAGGACATGGTTCCTCCCCTCTTGCCTGGTATCTTTGCAATACACAGAGCAGAACAGACATTCTGCACCATCCCAAGAGGTCACTGTGTTGCTGGGGGTGGGCAGACACACACAGACATCGCACACCTTGTTCTCTGGACCGTCTTCTCTCCTGTTTTTTTATGGTATAAAGCAAAGGCCATCATCATCATCACCATCATCACCACCACCATCTTTTGTGCAACCGGTCTTATCTTACTCTACCCCAGTTCTGAGCACTGAGAGGTTCCAGAGGGTTCAGGGTTCATGCAAGATTCAGTTCCCCTAAAAATGGACAGTGGATAGGAGAGTTGTGTGGACTTTTCAAAGTGGAAGTGTGAGTTGAGTTTATTTATGTCTTTGGGATCAATAACCCAAACGAAAAATGTCAGGAACTCAATGGGGTGGAGTAATTGGTATCAATGTGATTTTAACTGTGCAGAGTAGATAACCCTCAAAGTCTGGATTGTAAAGGGAATTTTGGCCAGATGCTACTCTTGGCAGTTACAGTCAGCCTGTTAACATGCCTTGGGAGCTCTGGCCACAGGGACCCTTGAGGCAGTAGGCTAGTTCTTATATGCCACATGTTTCAAAAAGGAATGCCACACTTTTTGTTTTCTGTTTCAGAGAAAACTGGCACCTGCCCTGAAGCTCCTCCAGCTACCACCACATCCTGCTCCATCATGTGTGAGAGCGACTGGGAATGCCTTGAGAAGAAGAAGTGCTGCCTTTACCCATGTGCAGCACACTGCACTGATCCCCTCTAAGGTGAGAAAGATATTTATCCTGGGGTGTGTGCATGCACACGTGCATGCAGGGATTGTACTGTTTAGGGACGATTTTGGATCTCTTATCTCTAAAGATCTGGTAGCCATCTCTCCTCTGCTGAAAGGAAGGACAGAAGGATGCCCCCCCTGATTATTTGTTTAATAGAAATGGCTAAACTCAGGTGAACAAACCCAGATTCTAGTTCACCTGGGGTTAGCTCTTGGTCATTGAGATGATGCCTCTATATGTTCTCCTTTCTTTGCTCCTGTTCAATAATCTTTGCCAATCTACTGCAAATCACTGGAGACCTATTGGTAGGTCCTGAAGTATGTTCTGTCCGCCCATGACAAGGAGAACAGAGTCAGAAACATTCTTTCTAATATCCATGGGAAGTATGCCAGGTTTCCTCCTATCTAGGTATAGTTCACTGCATCAAATTTGAATTAGCCATTGCATGCCTGAGATCAAGGAGAGTGATTGCATTGTGATTGATTCCCTAGAATGCCAGGTAAACCATTTTTTATTCACAGATCAAGTTTGGGCTGTCTTTCTCAAATCCTGGGAATGTTTCCAGGCACCGGTCCAAAGCAGCTCCGGATAGAAGATGATCTTCTTAGCTAACTCTCTCTGGGTAATCCTGAGCTGTGACCAGTGCTCAGGACGCCAATGCAAAGCACCAGCTTGGATCAAGGATCTTCTCATCTATACCCATCATAGTGACCCACCCTCTTGCCTGGCTTGCTTCCTTCCTTCTCTTCAATAAAGGCATCCATACCTTGTCTTCTGACTCTCTTTCAGTCCTGTGGGTTCTTTCCTCCTCCACCTGAAGCCATCTTTCCCCATGATGTGATCTCTGGGGAAGCATTCAAGAGGTTGTCATCTCTATGTAGTCTTATTTCCTAAAGAAAAACATTGCTGAGTAAAAGAATTCTCAAAGCCAGGGGTGGATATATTGAATTTCAGGCTGCTTGTCAGTACATATTGGCTTGGGACCAAAACTGGTGGGACAGGTGGGTAAGAGGAGGGTCACAAGATTCACAAGGCTCCTGTCCTAAAGTGGCACAAAGCAAATGGTTGGAGGAGATGAATGCCACTTGGAAGATGGGGGCAAGCTTGTTTTCTGCTAATCCAGAGCCTAGACATGGAGCAATGGCATCTAACTTCAGGAAAAAAGGTTCCACCTAAACCTTAGGAAGAACTTCCTGAAGGTAAG
This sequence comes from Ctenosaura bakeri, assembly GCA_948474755.1. Classification (NCBI taxonomy): domain Eukaryota; kingdom Metazoa; phylum Chordata; class Lepidosauria; order Squamata; family Iguanidae; genus Ctenosaura; species Ctenosaura bakeri. The sequence continues at coordinate 66,318 of CAOLHI010004867.1, read as the reverse complement.
AGCAGATTGACAGTGGAATACACTGCCGCCTCAATGGAGTGTAGCGGAGTCTTCTGCTTTGGGTTTTTTTCAGGAAAGGTTGGCTGGCCCTCTGTCAAAGGGAGTGCTTGGATTGTGTCTTCCTGCATGGCAGAAGGAGGTTGGACTGGATGGCCCTTGGGGTCTCCTCCAGCTCTAGGATTCTGTGATTCTATTCTATGATTCTATGTGAGGAATCAGAGATGGAAATAATATCCAAAAATATCCAAAAATTTTCAAAAAACATTTTGTTTTAGTGTCAAGAAACACTGACAAGAAGGCTCCTGGGCTGTCAAGAAACTTCTCAGTTCAGGACTCTTTCTGTGCAAAAATTCAGATGAGGTTGTTTTGTTCAGAAAACAGATTTTCTGCACAGGAAACAGCATTTTCTATGCAGAAAATTCTCTTCCACAGAAAGAGCTGTTTCTTGCAAAGAACATGCCGTCATTGGGGAAATATTCCATGCAAAATCTGCATGTGGGTGATTTGCACAGAAAAGGCATTTTCTGCACAGGAAATCTTCTGCATCTTCTGTGCAGAAAATAATATGTCTAACTGCATGGTTTTCAAAGATTCTCTCACAGGAAGAACATTGTTAAAATTACCCATTGCTTCTTTTGAAATGAAATTAGTGAAGAAGCATAACCTTATAAGTAAACCAATATGCATGCCATTCATCAGGTGAGGCAAGGCAGCCAAGGATCCCACTTGGTCTCCAGAGCAAGAGCTGGGATCCAGTCAAGAGCAGGGAATCATGTCAGTGACATTGGGGGAAGACTGGTTGTAAGTCTCTCTCTGTGGATAACAGGTTTCCACTGCCTTGTGTGTGTAGGTGATGGCAACTGTGGCTGAGCACCCTTCCTCTCTAGCATTCTAAATGTACATAGAAACTAATTAAAAACTGGTTGGGACCATTAGGAGAAAAAGAATTATCACAAATTATCGGACAGTCCTGGACTGGCTTTGGGAAAGAGGCAAAATCTTCCCTTGTTGATTAGAAATGCAAGACAGTCTGACCAGAATCCAGCGGAACTCTTACACATGTCTAATTTCTCCTACTGAAGGAGTCAGGCATTTTTGTTTGATATGGAACATCTACATTCAGTTCAGAGAATCAACACGTTGTAGTGGTTTGAGGGCTGCACTAGGACACTGAGAGCCCAGGGTTCGAATCGCTCCTCAGACATGGAAACACACTGGAGGACCTTAGGCAAGTCATACTCTCGCAACCTCAGAGGAAGGCAATGGTGGCAACCCCCTTGTGAACAAACCTTGCCAAGAAAACTCCACGACAGGGCCACCATAAGTCAGAAACGACTCAAAGACCCACAATAGCAAGATTCAATCCAAGGTTCCGGAAGTGGAGCTGCATACCAATCCCTGTTCCTCAGGTGGGTAGCACATGGAGATGGGCTATGTGTACGGAGATGCTCATGTGTCATGTGTATCGTGTGTTCCACAAAATTGCAACTCACTAAGGAACTGGGATTGTGCAACTTCTGTTAAACTTCACAAAGAGAAAGTTGTTCACCCTCCCCTGGGTGCAGGATCTTGGACTAACATTACGGATCATTTCCCAAAGGATTCAGCTTGGAATTGTTTTAGAAAAGCATCCAAATCATACACAGTAGGGTTTTTACTTTGGAAAGACAGGGTGTAAACCTGGGGTGGGCAAAATGCAGTGTCTGTGTGTGTGTGTGTGTGTATCTACCTATATCTATCTCCCCCATAATAATGCCCATGAATGCCCTCTGAGGGAGCAGAGGGAATTTCCAACACTTTGGGAGACCAGGTGGCCCCACAGGACCTTTTCATAGAATCATAGGATCATAGAAATGTAGAGTTGGAAGAGACCCCAGGGGCCATCCAGTCCAACCCCCTGCCATGCAGGAACACCCTCAAAGCACTCCCGACAGATGACCATCCAGCCTCTGCTTAAAAACTTCCAAGGAAGGAGCCTCCACTACACTCTGAGGCAGCAGATTCCACTGCCGGACAGCCCTGACTGTCAGGAAGTTCTTCCTGAGGTTCAGGTGGAATCTCCTTTCCTGCAGCTTGAATCCATTGCTCCTTGTCCTGGTCTCTGGAGCAGCAGAAAACAAGCCCCCTCCTTCCTCTACGTGGCATCCCTTCAAATATTTAAACATGGCTCTCATGTCCCCTCTTAACCTTCTCTTCTGCAGACTAAACAGACCCAGCTCTCTAAGTCTATCTTCATAGGGCTCCATGGCTTCCAGGCCTCTCACCATTTTGGTCGCCCTCCTCTGGACTTGCTCCAGCTTGTCAATATCCTTCTTGAATTGGGGTGCCCAGAACTGGACACAGGATTCAAGATGGGGTCTAACCAAAGCAGAGTAGAGTGGTACCAGTACCTCCCTCAATCCAGACACCAGACTTCTATTGATGCAGCCGAGAATTGCATTGGCTTTCTTGGCTGCCGCATCACACTGCTGACTCATGTTCAGCTTGTGGTCTATGAAGACTCCTAGATCCCTTTCACACGTCCTGCTATCCAGCCACGTGTCCCCCATCCTATATTTCTGTATTTTGTTCGTCTTGGCCCAGCTTTCCAATCTATCCAGGTCATTTTGAATTTTGATCCTGTCCTCTGGCGTATTAGCAACCCCTCTCAATTTGGTGTCATCTGCAAATTTGATGAGCATGCCCTCTATTCCTTCATCCAAGTCATTGATAAAATTTCTTCTTCTTCTTCAAATCATTTTTTCAACAAGAACAACAACAATAAAAGTGCCCCAAAATGCCAAGGGGACATGGGAGAGCATTTCCACCACAATTGCTTCCAGGGCCAATTTAGGTCCTTGAGAAGCCTTTTTCTGAAACAGGAACAGGAGGTGACTTCTGCATATTAGGCTTGGGAGAGGCTTTTTCTAACACCAGAGAGTTTTGGAAGGTCTAAAAGATGTGTGAGGGTGAGAATCAACAACCCCTAGAGTATGTTCTAGGGCAAAAATGGGTCTCTCTCTCTCTCTCTCTCTCCCTCCCTCCCTCCCTCCCTCCCTCCCTCTCACTCTCTCTATTTTGCGTGGGGATGTGGTGGGGTGGATGGAGCCCTAGCTGTCTACAGTTGCCCACCCCTGATGTAAATCCTTTACAGTATAACCCTGTGGCCACAACTTAGATGCTAAAGGGACCTGATTCAGATCTACCTTTGGAAGCTCTGCAAAAGCCAAGGGGTGACTCATTGCACTGGAAGGAACTAAAACCCCTGCCGTCCCCCACAAGAAATGGCAAAATGTGGCCGCTGAACACAAACAGCTTCCCAGGGCTAAGGGAACTTATAGGCCCTTCAACAATCAGAAGTTTTCTTGGAAGGCACATTCACACTTTTAATCATAGGGCCTGCAAACCATAAAGCCCTCTGAGAAGCAGCTTAGAGAGCTGGATACGTTTAGCCCCAGGGAAGAGAAGATTAAGAGGGGACATGTTAGCCATGTTTAAGCATTTGAAAGTATGCCCAATGGAAGACAGAGCTAGCTTGTTTTCTGCGGCACTAAGGAGCAATGGACTCTCTGAACTACAGGAAAAGAGATTCCACATGGCTATCATGTTCCCTCTTAATCTTTTCTTCTGCAGACTAAACATACCCCACTTCCCTCAGCTGCTTCTCATAGGGCTTCATGACTTCCAGACCCTTCGCCATTTTGGTCACTTTCCTCTGGACACATTCCAGCCTCTTGGAGTGAGGTGCCCAGAATTGGACATAGTATTCCAGATGAATCCCAGAATCCCAGAATCATAGAATCATAGAGTTGGAAGAGACCCCAGGGGCCATCCAGTCCAACCCCTTGCCATGCAGGAACATCCATCAAAGCCCTCCCTTGGACAGATGGCCATCCAGCCTCTGCTTAAAAACCTCCAAAGAAGGAGGAGACTCCACCACACTCTGAGGCAGCAGATTCCAGATGACGTCTGACCAAAGCAGAAAAGAGTGGTATTGTTACTTTCCTTGATCTAGACTCAATACTCCTGTAGACACAACCTCCTGAGGGTAAATGTAGTTCAGCAGTAGAATCTGCTGCTGCCTCAGTGGAGTGTGGTGCAGTCTCCTCCTTCTTTGGAGGTTTTTTTTTTTTTTTAAATTTCATTTTATTAAAATTTCACAAGAATAAAACAATATTTTCTTACTGTTAATTCAAATGCAATATTTCTTGATTCTTCCTAGACTGATCCTGCTTCCATCTTCAATGTCAATCTAATTTACATTTCCCTTAGCACTGCATAAACAAATATTTTGTAGGTACATTGCATTGCATTTTCTTTATCAAGCTACATGATATCAATACAACTCCATACATCACACTTTCAAACTAATATCATGAACTACTGACTTCTTAAATTCGTCTCCCTACCCGACTCAACTATTTGCCATTCTTTCTGAATTTCATCATCTGTTTTCCCTTTCAGCCTTTGTGATACTATATCAGCATTTTTATTCTCTATAAAAGTCCCCCACCATTGTTCAACTGTAGGTATTTGTAATTTCCACACCTTTGCATATTCAATACATGCTGTTGTTATCATATACAAAACTATCCTCCAATTTTTCTTAATAATCATATTATCAACTGAGTCCGTCATATTCAATAAGTACATTTCAGGAGTCATCGGAACTGAAACCTTCAATATTTTACATATCTGATTATGTATTTCTGACCAATATTTCTTAGCCTTTGAACAAGTCCACATCATATGATATATCGTACCCACTTCTTTCAAACATTTCCAACAGAGCCCAGTACCTGTTTTATACATCTTTTGTAATTTATCTGGTGTTAAGTACCATCTATAGAGAGTCTTATAATAATTTTCTTTTAAATTCTGGGCCACAGTAAATTTATTTGTCTGTTTCCAACTTCACTCCCAAGAGTCCAGCTGTATTGTATGACCTATATTCTGGGCCCATTCTTTGGAGGTTTTTAAGCAGAGGCTGGATAGCCATCCGTCAGAGGGAGCACTTGGATTGTTTCTTCCTGCATGGCAGGAGAGGGTTGGACTGGATGGCCCTGGGGGTCTCATAGAGTCATAGAAATCATAGAAATGTAGAGTTGGAAGAGACCCCAGGGGCCACCCAGTCCAACCCCCTGCCATGCAGGAACACCCTCGAAGCACTCCCTTTGATAGATGGCCATCCAGCCTCTGCTTAAAAACCTCCAAGGAAGGAGACTCCACTACACTCCGAGGCAGCAGATTCCACGGCCGGTCAGCCTTGACTGTCAGGAAGTTCTTCCTGAGGTTCAGGTGGAATCTCCTTTCCTGCAGCTTGAATCCGTTGCTCCTTGTCCTGGTCTCTGGAGCAGCAGAAAACAAGCCCCCTCCTTCCTCTACATGGCATCCCTTCAAATATTTAAACATGGCTATCATGTCCCCTCTGAACCTTCTCTTCTGCAGACTAAACATACCCAGCTCTCTAAGTCTATCCTCATAGGGCTTCATGGCTTCCAGGCCTCTCACCATTTTGGTCGCCCTCCTCTGGACTTGCTCCAGCTTGACCATGTCCTTCTTGAATTGGGGTGCCCAGAACTGGACACAGTATTCAAGATGGGGTCTAACCAAAGCAGAGTAGAGTGGTACCAGTACCTCTCTCGATCTAGACACCATACTCCTATTGATGCAGCCAAGAATTGCATTGGCTTTCTTGGCTGCCACATCACACTGCTGACTCATGTTCAGCTTGTGGTCTATGAAGACTCCTAGATCCCTTTCACATGTACTGCTATCCAGCCACGTGTCCCCCATCCTATATTTCTTTATTCCATTTTTTCTACCTAAGTGTAGGACCTTACACTTCTCTCTGTTGAATTTCATTTTGTTCGCCCTGGCCCAGCTCTCCAACCTATCCAGGTCATTTTGAATTTTGATCCTGTCCTCTGGCGTATTAGCAACTCCTCCCAATTTGGTATCATCTGCAAATGATGTCTCTTCCAGCCCTAAGATTTTATGATTGTACGAAACATCCACTTTTCCGCAACTTACCTTCGTCTGGCTCGGGGACACAGGGATCATGCGAGCAGCCTCTTCTGTGAAGCTCCTGCATCCCTGCTGCTTCAGCTCTGCAGAGCTCTGCCTCTTCCTTCAGCAGCGCAGGCAGGTATTTCCCCAGGCTGTGCCGGAGGAGGAAGCACGAGGACCGCGACTCCGGAGCTCTGCATGCAAAGTCAGTGCGCGTGGGGCCCAAGAGCAATGCACGATCGTGCACCATTTTCGGCTACAAGCCAAAAATGAAATAGTGTGCAATCAGCGCCTGCCGGCCCTGGCAGCATTGCGTGATTGCGAGGATGTTGTTTGAAATGCTCCTCTCAATTGCACGACGTTCTGGAGGCCCTTTCACATGGTAAATGCTGTGCTTCAGGAATGCCTCAGCCACATGCAATTGTTTTTTTCTCTACTTTCTTCTTTTCCCATCTTTTCTGTACCCTTTACGCTGTTTTCTACTCAACAAGGTTTCAGTTGATCAATGCTATGGCACAAGTAACTATTCGTTTTCTTTTCTTTTCTTCTTTTTTCCCCTCTTCTTTCCTTACTCAGTGTATATTATATATTCTTATTGTAAAAACTCTTTTAAGTTATGTTCTGTGCTATGCTACATGTTATGTTTGGAAAAGCAATTATGTAAGTATTTCAAGAACTGGCTTTTAATAAAACTAATTATTTCAAAAAAGAGCCTCTGCAAGAGACAGTGATCACTCAAAGGCCTGGGTGAACAAAGAAGTCGGCACCTGCCAGGCAAAGAGAGCAGCGAGGGGGTCTCCAGCGGGAGGGAGTTCCACAGTCTAGGGCAGCCACTGAGCAGGCCCTGCTCTCCATCCTTGTTCTGCAGGAACTGAAATGTCAGCCCTGAAGGTGTGGAGCTGTAGATAAGTCCTAAATCCATTGGAAAGGAATCCGTCCCACAAACACACAGGAACTTTGGTCAAAGGGAACAGCCTTCCTACCAGTCGATTGCACAACAAAGAGGGAAGGTGGAGAAAACATTATTGGTTGCTCTCAGATTATATAGGTGCAAAAAAAAAAAAAAAAAAGGGGGCAGTCATTCTTAAGTATGCACACATGCAGAGAAGGTATCCTAGAGAAAATTAGGCAATATAGATCTTGTCAAGAGAGGTCAATGACCCAGCAACCTAGGATTGCTCATAAGAAACAACATTCTCATGTTTCCTTCTCATGACTTATCACTTTGCTGTAGGCAGCGCATTCCAAAGTCAAAGCAGTAATTGAGAGAGAGAGAGATGAGAGAGAGCATGGTTGCATTGTTACCCTGTATGTTGGGGGTCCCGGGAGGGGCGCCCAAATAAGCAAATAAAAACACAAGTTGGGGGAATTTAGCTTGAGCGCTTTCTCGGCTGAACAAGAGGCAGGGTAACTTTAGCAAGGATCTTTAACCCAATGTCTATGGCTTCAGGTCAGAGAGCAAGCAGGCAAGTTTAAAGTAACAAAAATAACAGTTTTATTGAGAGATAAACCGCAAAGAAGACAACATGCACACTAGCTAACTGGAAAACAGAAATAGAGAGCTTAGGGAATGGGTGATACGACACCTGGTCTCGTAGTCCTGGAGAGAAAGATGGGGTTCCGGGGAAGAAAGCTCAGCGTGGCTGGCTGAGGGGATCTCCTTAGACAAACCAGCAGCAAGGCAGGATGGCAGTCCAGGGTGATCCAAAGTACTCCAAAGATGTCCCAAAAGTGGGGACCTTTTATAGGGTGGATTTCACCTACAGGCTATGTTATGCTCAGTGAGAACAAAGGAAATTTGGAGTTGGACAAAGGAGTTGGAAAAGGTCAGGTTTTGCATGATGAGCTTAGCGCTGGACGACAATGGTATGGCCAGGACGCTGATGGCCTGACAAAAAGGAATGGCTCGACTCTTGTCCATGCAGCTTTGTGCAGATTTGCACCGAGCAAAGCCAGTTTGCAGGGAGATTTTTCCCTAAAGCAACGGAGAGGCTTAAGTTGCCTGCCTGAATGGGGTCTTGGAATGCACAATCATTAACGGCCGCGCCCCAGACGTGCTTGTCCAGTGGACCTCTGCAAACACATGGAGTAGGGTGGCAGAGAAAGGTCAAGTCAAGGCCAAATTATTTGATATCAAAAGGATATCTAGTGCTCTCACCAGACATATCATAACTGTGATAACAGCATTATAGCTAAAAACTCAGGCTAAGTCTTTCCTAAGGCCTGCCTCATGTTCTCACCAGATGGGCATGTGAGTAACCAAGAAAAAGCTGAGGATCTTGAGACTCTGGTTCATGCAGAGAGATACCATCTGCAAATATTCTGCAATTAAAAATTAAATGAAGCCAGTAGGCCTGCATTGGAATTGTTCAGACTGCACGGGAACCCCTTTGAGAGACCATGGCTAACAGAAAGCTGCCGTCCTCAGCACCCTTTCTGGAAGAGAATGCATGGGACTCCTGCGTCAATGGACCCTCCTTTAGGGATTGGCACCAGAGGTTACTCATGCCCTGAGAATTTAGTGCCACCCTGAGGGCCTTGCAAAACTGCTCTCACCTTAGACGGGGTGAGGCATGCTCGGCTGCATCCATAGTTGCAACACTGCATGTTCTCTGGGCAGTCCTCATCACTGCCACACTTCACTTCGCAAGTTGTCTCCACATCTAGGGGAGGCATGGGGCAGACTTTTAATTCCTCTGCAACAGAAAACAGCCTTAAGACTTTGAGAAAGAGGGTTTCTTTAAAAAAAATTATAAAGATTTTTTAATGCAAATGCATAGACAAATAAAAAAAAAGAAAGACAGGAAAGAAGAAAAAGAACCAATGAACAGAGAGACAGAAAGAACAATCAACTTTTTAAATGATGGTTATGTATTTTACTTTATAAAGTAACTTTTCCAGCTATAATACAATTCATACATTTCTTCAAGTTACCTGAACCTAGTAATGCTCAAATCCTACAGGTAGCATGTTATTTATCATTATCCTGTCAAAATACAAAAGTTCCCAATCTTTCAGAAACAGCCCAGTGATTTTTATCTAATTAGTGTTGACAGTTTGTTCCTTTCAGCTAAGTCAGTCAATCTTGGTTTCTTGGAATTACTGTACTTTTCCATTTCTGCACATGCATTAATCTTCCGACCATGGTCATATATTGTAGTGATCTTCTGTATTCCTCTTCATTTGCTCATCCAGCAGTCCCAACAAATAGAGTTCAGGTTTCCATTGCATATTGACCTTCAAAATCCTCTTCATCTGTTTATGTATTTGTCTCCAAAATTATTTAGCCCTCTCACAGGTCAGACTTTGGGGTAGTTTTGGAAGCGAAGTCTCTTGTGGTGCAGGCAGGATAGAGCCTTGTATAGAATCATAGAATCATAGAATCATAGAAATGTAGAGTTGGAAGAGATCCCAGGGGCCATCCAGTCCAACCCCCTTCAGCCATGAAGGAACACCCTCAAAGCACTCCCAACAGATGGCCATCCAGCCTCTGCTTAAAAACCTCCAAGGAAGGAGACTCCACTACACTCCGAGGCAGCAGATTCCACTGCCGGACAGCCCTGACTGTCAGGAAGTTCTTCCTGAGGTTCAGGTGGAATCTCCTTTCCTGCAACTTGAATCCATGGCTCCTTGTCCTGGTCTCTGGAGCAGCAGAAAACAAGCCCTCTCCCTCCCCTACGTGGCATCCCTTCAAATATTTAAACATGGCTGTCATGTCCCCTCTTAACCTCCTCTTCTGCAGACTAAACATACCCAGCTCTCTAAGTCTATCCTCATAGGGCTTCATGGCTTCCAGGCCTCTCACCATTTTGGTCGCCCTCCTCTGGACTTGCTCCAGCTTGTCGATATCCTTCTTGAATTGGGGTGTCCAGAACTGGACACAGGATTCAAGATGGGGTCTAACCAAAGCAGAGCAGAGTGGTACCAGTACCTCCCTCGATCTAGACACCATACTCCTATTGATTCAACCGAGAATTGCATTGGCTTTCTTGGCTGCTGCATCACACTGCTGACTCCTGTTCAGCTTGTGGTCTATGAAGACTCCTAGATCCCTTTCACACATACTGCTATCCAGCCACGTGTCCCCCATCCTATATTTGTGGATTCCATTTTTTCTACCCAAGTGTAGGAACTTACACTTCTCTCTGCTGAATTTCATTTTGTTCGCCTTGGCCCAGCTCTCCAATCTATCCAGGTCATTTTGAATTTTGATCCTGTCCTCTGGTGTATTAGCAACCCCTCCCAATTTGGTGTCATCTGCAAATTTGATGAGCATGCCCTCTATTCCTTTCCAGTTGGCTCAAGAATCCCAGAAATACTGGGGTAAGAGGGACCAGGAAGGAAGAAGGTGCTTCTCCTCCTCTCCCAGAGTTCCTGGAGAGCTCAGCTGTCCACACAGCTTATCCTGGGACATGCTAGTACTAGAAGTACAGGATCAAAACTCAAAACGGGCTTAACAGATTGGAGAGCTGGTCCAAAGCTAACAAAATGAATTTCAACAGAAAGAAATGTAAGGTCCTACACTTAGGCAGAAAAAAATGGAAGGCACAGATATACAATGGGGGACATGTGGCTGGACAACAGTAGGTGTGAAAGAGATCTAGGAGTCTTGGTAGATCACAAGCTGAACATGAGTCAGTAGTGTGATGTGGTAGCCAAGAAAACCAACACGATTTTTGGTTGCATCAATAGGAGCATGGTGTCTAGATTGAGGGAGGTACTGGTACCACTCTATTCTGCACTGGTTAGGCCTCATTTGTGTCCAGTTCTGGGCACCTCAATTCAAGAAGGATATTGACAAGCCGGAGCATGTCCAGAGGAGGGTGACCAAAATGGTGAAGGGTCTGGAAGCCATGAAGCCCTATGAGTACAAGTACAAGTTTATTATTACGGCAAAAAGCCAGCAATCCTATGAGGAATGGCTGAGGGAGCTGGGGATGTTTAGTCTGCAGAAGAGAAGGTTAAGAGGGGACAGGATAGCCATGTTTACATATTTGAAGGGATATCATTTCAAGGAGGGAGCGGACTTGTTTTCTGCTGCTCCAGAGACTAGGACAAGGAGCAATGAACACAAGCTACAGGAAAGGGGATTCCACCTGAACCTCAGGAAGAACTTCCTGACGGTCAGGGCTGTCTGGCAGTGGAATCTGCTGCCTCGGAGTGTAGAAGAGTCTCCTTCTTTGGAGTTTTTTAAGCAGAGGCTGGATGGCCTTCTGTTGGGAATGCTTTGATGGGTGTTCCTGCATAGCAGGGGGTTGGACTGGATGACCCCTGCGGTCTCTTCCAACTATACAATTCTATGATTTAAGTATCCAAACCAGGGGTGCAAAAAATGCAAACTTGTGGGCCACATCTGCCCCAAACCTCACTTCCAACTTCCAGGGCGGCTGGACATGCTAACATGGCTGAGGGTGGGGAGCCACTTTGAATGAGGGCTTTAAGGTTGCACCAATCGTTGCAGAGTCCTGCAACCAAGTCCTGCCTTGGCACCTTGTTGAACGCTTGGAATTTTGGGGACAATGCATATGTGCAAAATTTTGTACATAAACTGTTGTATTACATTGGGACTTGCATTGTGATTCTGTATGCAATAGTTAATTATAATTGGTCTCACAGATTCCAGAGCGAGGTGTCTTTTTAAGGTTTGCAAGTTGCCTTTTAATGAATGCTGATGTTTTTAATGTTTAATGTTCTCTGCTTTAACAGATATTTAACAGTTATTAAAATAATTTTTATATTTACTTTTTTTATTGAAGGTTTTCTATATAATTTCAATCTGTGTTGTTTTTGGCTGCCTTGAGTCTCATTATTGAGAGGAAGAGGGGAAATAAATGAATAAAATGATAACAATAAGGATGAGTCAGGGTGAAAATACTCTCTCTTGTTTGTGCTCCAATGAATAAATATGCTCAACACCCTTTCAGGCCCCTCCCTAAAGTGCAAACCCCTGCATTCCATAGGATGTTGAAAGTGGAATAATAGCACTATAACAGGCTAGTGCAGAAACGGCCCAAGTGTCCCAGCGTAGCCAGGATGTACCCAGTTAATCCTCTGTCACCCCACTTTTTCAGCTGCTCTTCAAATGTCCCAGTTTCCCTCTCTTCTTCTCCCTTCATTCTCAGCTTATTTCAGCCCCTCCAAGCTTACTTCAAAAGTTGTTTGCACTCCATCCACTCAACCAGAAGGAGAGGCAGTGGTGGGCTAAGTCTCGCCCTTCCCAATGGGCTCACTTTCCCCTGAGACTTTCCTAAACTCAGTGCATACATTCAAGGGCTTCTCTGCTTAAAACATTATTTTCGCATGTTCTTCTTCATTAATTACTTCTGTTTTCTGGTTGTCTGGGCTCGCCCTTTGGGCTACACTCTGATATGGGTCTGGAGGCTCCGCACGCCAGGTAAGTGCACATGGGGCCTGGGAGCAATGTGCGATCGCACACCATTTTTGGCCTCTAGCCAGAAATGAAAAGGTACATGATTGGCCCCTGCTGGCCCCTGGAGCATTGCATGATTGTAAGTACATTATGCAGATCGCTCCTCACAATCGCGCTGTTACCATGGTTCTGACATGCCCGGTGATAGCACTAGATATCGCCTTGATATCAAACTTATTTGGCCTCCACTTGACCTTTCTCTGCCACCCTGCTCCATGTGTTTGCAAGGGCCACCGGACAAGCACATAAACAGGCACGGCCGGTAATGGTTGGACATTCCGATCCCCATTTAGGCAGGCAGATTAACGCCACTCCCTTCCTTCAGGGACCACTTCTTGCAGACATACCTTGCTTAAGCGCGACTCTACACAAAGACTCACGGCCGAGAGCCGGCACTTTCTTTATGCTGAACCATTTGCATACTGGCTACACTATTGTTATCCAGTGCTAAGCCAATCATGTAAAACCTGACCTTTTCCAACACTTTTGTCCCACTCCAAACTTGCATTGTTCTCACTGAGTATGGCATGGCCTGTAGGCACAATCCACCCTATAAAACCTCCCCGATTCCAAGCCCTCCTCGGAACACTCCAGACTGCTATCCCGCCTTGCTGTTGGTTTGTCTAGCGAGTCGCCCCCTCAGCGAACCGTGCTGAGCTTTCTTCCCTGCAGTCCTCCACTTTTCTCCAGGACTATGAGATAAGGTGTCGTATCACCCATTTCCCCCTAAAACTCTTATTTCTAATTTCTTGGCTGTGTGCTTGTGGTGTCTTTTCTGTTTGTCCTTTAATAAAGATATCATTTTTGCTATTTTAAAAACTCTCTAACTGCTCTTCTGACCTGATGCTGTATACATAGGGTTGCAAGATCACAGCTAGGTTACCCTGCCTCTCACTAGCTTAAGAGAGTTAATTCCCTCATCTTGTGTTTTTGCTTGGTTATTTGGGTGCCCCTCCCAGGACCCCCAGAGAACAAGGTAACAGTGCGACACTCCATTGCTTTCACATGGAAAATGCCGTGCAGAAAGGGCCCTGCAGTCAACAATGGGGAGAATATGGCCAGAATGAGTGTCCCTAGAAATTTGCAAGAGAGTCTGTGCCCTTAACTAGACACCTCCCTGACTCAGGCATGGGTGGAAAGGACAACCACAGCTCTACAACTGCTGGGACCAGTTGTTACAATACCTTGTCACAGAGAAAAGAATCACATCTCTGTCCACACCACTTCCTGGACCCATTTGCTTTCCAAATCCCCTTGTTGAACCAGTTTTTTTGGCTGGGCAGTGGAACCCCCCGTTTGCCTCATGCCCATGCCGTCTGGTGGCTTTTCGCACTTCCTTCTGGTTGGACTCCTGACCCTAAGGGCTCAGCCACCCCAAATTTCTGGTCAAAAATTCCAAGTAAGGGAACCCTTTACCCTCCTTCTCACAAGATGGGGAGACACTCTCTTCCCCAGTCCTGGGTGTGAAAAGGTTGTCCAGAAACCCATCCGTCCCCCCGATCCTCGAGGCAAGGACAGGCCAATGGGCCTGAAAGCTCTGGAGACTCCTTCTACTGTGTGCACTTTATCTTCAATACTGCCTCTGAACAGAGGGTCTCCATTTAGCAATTTTGCAAATACTTTTTGACAACTCTTTATTCCTTCCTTTTGTTCTCTAAATAACCACCTTGTCTTCCGGCAGAGAATATTAGTCATTGTTTGCTGTTGTGTGCCTTCAAGTTGTTCCCCACGTATGTGATCCTAAGGTAATCATGGTGTTTTCTGGGACTGAGAGTGTGCAACACGCCGAAGGTCATCTGGTGGGTTTCTGTGGCCAGGTAGATAACTGAACCCCACTCTCCAGGGTCACAGGCCAATGCTCAGGCCACTTCTTTGCATAAAAAAACAGCTGAAATTTGTTATTTTCCCACCAATGTTTCATTCCCTGGCATCAGAATCTACCATCGTAGGAAGATTTTGTTTCTAGTTTTCTACTGTCTGCCATGTAACTGACAGTTAGTCCCTTGTGTGACTTTGGCCCTTTTTGCATGCTTTTTTTTCCCGCGAGCGCCCCTTGAGTGTCGCATGAGTGGGAGCATCGCTCTGTATGACGCACTCCCACTCACGCAATGCTCACGAGGCTAAAGCGGGGCACGCACACATTTTTTGATTTTCGGCTTTAAGCCGAAAATACTGCGCGCTCACGCAACGCTCGCGGCACCCTTGCACACTTACCTGTGTGCAGTACTTCGGCGAGCAGGGGCGGTCACGCTTCCTTCCCCCAGCGCAGCCTAAATCTCCCAGACTGTGCTGCGGAAGGAAGGGGCGGGGTGCTTCATGCGACGGCGGCGTGAGAGGAAGCCGATGCGGGAGGCAAGAAGGGCTGTTGTGAGCAGCTCGCACAAGCGGCTGCTCGTGCGAGCACCACTCCCCACTGCTGTGATGAAGTAAGGTGCAAAAAGGGTCTTTGTTGGCTTAAAATATATATGAGGGATGTTAGAAGATTCTCAGTTGTCCTCTCATTAGTATGATTAACAAGAATATTGATTAACTGCTTCTGTTGACCAATTGTATGAATAACCTCAGTTTTGTTAACTCCTGTATGAAAGCATTATTGCTGAAATTGGGAGTACATTTGTTACATCAGTGATAGACTTGTCTGTGAACATTAGGATGGCTGCAGATAGTTACACACTGCTCTGCTCTGCCGGACAGCTGACGGAGGAGTTAGATAAGAAATAACAGTCAGTCAGTCTTGAGCGAAATACTAACCTTGCCGATGTATGTCTTGTTCTGCTTTCCTAATCAAGAAAGGGGTATAAAAATGTGAAGCTTGAGGAATAAAGTTATCCTTCTGGATCACTGCTGCTAGTGGGTTGGACTGAACCCACTTCTGATTATCAGCAGAATCCTTTGGCCAAAGAAACTCTTTTCTGTGTTTTATTCTATTGTGTACTTTGCATTTTGTGTTGCTGCCTCACTTCCTACCTGGTTTCAGAGGTCATCCAGCTTCGTGTCCAACCCGTTCAGATACGGTGGGTATGTTACTCTAGTTATGATATGTCTGGTGAGAGCACTAGATATCCTTTTGATATCAAATAATTCGGCCTTTGCTTGATCTTTCTCTGCTACCCTACTCCACGTGTTTGCAGAGGCCTCCTGGACGAGCACGTAAGGGCACGGCCATTAATGGGTAAACATTCCAAACCTCTTTCAGGCAGGCAACTTGAGCCTCTCCGTAGTTTAGGGAAAAACCTCCCTGCAAACCGGCTCAGCTCGGCTCGGATCCACACAAAGCCACTCAGCCAAGAGCCAAGCCATTTCTTTATGTTGGGCCATCAACGTACTGGCCACGCTATTGTCATAAGAGCTAAATCCATCATGCAAAACTTGACCTTTTCCAAATCCTTTGTCCAGCTCCAAATTTCCTTTGTTCTCACTGAGCATGGCATAGCCTGTAGGTAAAATCCACCCTATAAAAGGTACCCACTTTTTGGACCACCTTGGACCACTTTGGACTTCCATCCCGCCTTGCTGCCGGTAGTCTGAAGGAACTCCCCTCAGTGAACCCCGTTGAGCTTTCTCTCCCGGAACCCCTTTTCTCTCCAGGACTACGAGACCAGGTGTCGTATTACCCTTCCCAAAAAGCTCTCCACTTTTACTTCCCAGTTAGTTAGTTTATGTTTTGTCTTTCGTGTTTCTGGTCTTTAATAAAATATTGTTTGTTACTTTAAAACCCTGTCTAGCCGCTCTCTGACCTGACGCTGTATACATGGGGTCAAAGATCTCAGCTAAAGTTACCCTGCCTCTCGTTAGCTAAAGAGAGTGCTTGAGCTTAATTTCTCCCAGCTTGTATTTTATTTGGTTATCTGGGTGCCCCTCCCGGGACCCCCAACGTACAGGGTAACAGTTACAAGATTTTGACCTGCTCCCAACTCCAGGGCTTATCCTCATCTGTGCTCTCAACCTTTGTAGCTATTTTACTAAATCACTACCAGTTGTGTGTGTGCGCGCCTTCAAATTGCCTGTCAGGTTGTGGCAACCCCATGCATTTCATGGGGTTTTCTTAGGCAAACGATCCTCAGAGGTGGTTTTGCCGGGTCCTTCCTCTGAAATATAACTTTCAGCACCTGGTGTTCATTGGTACTCTCACATTCGAGTAGTAACCAGGGCTGACCCTGCTTAGTCTCCAAGATCAGACATATTACTCATTACTAAACTAATGACTAAAAATTATTTTAGTCATTAAAATATTTACCTCCTGCCCTATATTAAGGTTTTTTAATTGACTCTGGAAGCAGTACTGGATTCCACTCTAGGAGAAAGATAGCATACAAATGAAATAAGTAAGTAAGTAATGTCAGTGAGAAATAGCACATGCTATAACAAACAGATGTCTTTTACCTCTTGAGGAGCATTTCTTCTAAATCCAGGGTGAGCGTGTCATCCAGCTTAGCCCAAATAAACAACTTCTACCACATTGCTTCTGTCCACTACTTTATCAACTCTTTCAAATAAATGTAAAAGCTCAGTGAGATGGGTCTTACTTTTCCAGATGCTACCCTGGTTACACCATCGTACCCAAAACAAGCGTCATGCTAACTGGCATTTATGTCCCATGGTCTCTCCCCTAAGTCCTTTCAAAAGCTGGTGTGATGTTGCCAATTTTCCCTTGTTTCGTCCCAGAGGCCACTTGAGAGGATCAAGAAGTCCACCTTTGAGTTTTGCAAGGACTCTTGAACGGCTGCCCTCTTGACCAAGTAATTAGTTGCTCATGAATTTTGTCTTTTAGAGCTGGAGCTTCAGGTTCTTGAAACCACTATTAAGATCCCCTTCTTGAAAATAGTAAGTCAAGCATGTTTAAAATATTTTTTCACTAGCCTGCACTGAAAAGGTTTTATGGTTGGGTATAAAAATGTGAGAAAATGCTATACAAACATATAAATGCAATACAATTTTTTTTTGGGGGGGAAACCCAGTCAATATCCAGCAGCCAATTAAGCAGATGAAATGAAAGTGCGACTCTGAGTCCAGGTCTGTGTGACAAAGCATTCTGTGCCTACAATGAGATTCCTATCTCTTGCACATAATGCTCTCACGGCCCTGAGACGCTGTCCACAGCACAATGCAAATTCCAGAACAATGGGAGACATTTCAAGACCCTGGGCAATCTCTGGAGAGAAACACTGTGGGCCAAGAGATCATTTTGGTTTCCTCTTTCTGTCCCCCTTCTTCCTAGCTCATGAAGAATTCAATTCTGGATTGTGTCACAAACTCATTCTTGAAAAGTGATCATCATAGGCTGTCAATAGAGGCTCCTCCACCCTGTGAGAGATAAGATGCTACATGGAGTTTTCGCATGGCATTTGCCATTCGAAAGGGCCCCTTGAGCATCGTGCAATTGTGAGGACGGATCTGCACGATGCACTCACAATCACGTGGTGCTCCAGGGTAGGGCAGGCGCTGCTTGTGCACCTTTCATTTTGGGCTTTCAGCCAAAAATGGTGAGTGATTGTGCATTGCTTCAGGGCCCTGTGCGCACTTGCTGTGCGTGCGGAGCCTCTGGAGCCATGGCAGTCATGCTTCCTGCCCCAGTGCAGCCTGGGAAACTCCCAGGCTGTGTTGCAGAAGGAAGAGGTGGGGCTCTCACGCTACCTTCTCGGAAGCAGGCAGCTTGTGCGGAGCTGAAGCAGCTGGGATGTGAGAGCCTGGCCCTTTCCGCGCCCCAGCACCAAAAAAAGGTAAGGAGTGGAAAGGGCCTAAGGCAATGCTTCCTCACAGGGGTGGCTGGTGCCTCCCATGTCCAAAGAATTTCTTCCATGGTTGCTCAGAGGAACTCTCCAAGGTGGTAGCCTTATTTGGGGGGAGGATATTCAGCTGTTGTACTTTGGACAGATCATGAGACCACGTGACTGATTGGAAGAGATGAAAATGCTTGCTAAAGTGGAAGGCAGGAGGAGAAGAGAAGGACTGCACATTTGGTGGATGGACTTCTCCAAGAAAGCTATGGCTGCTATCCTGAGTTTGAAGGATGTGATCTGGGCAGCAGGTCTTGGAAGTCATTCATTCGTGGTGCAGCCATAAGTTGAAGCTTTGGTCAGACCTCATCTAGAATCCCTGTTCTGGGCACCACAGTTCAGGAAATATAGTGACAAGCTGGAAGTCATCCAGAAGAGGGCAACCAAAATGGTAGGAGGCCTGGAAACCATGAAGCCCTGTGAGGAACGGCTATGGGAGCTGGGTATGTTTAGCTTGGAGAAGAGAAGGTGAAGAGGTGACATAATAGCTATGTTTAAATATTTGTAGGGTTGTCCTATGGAGCATGGAACAAACCTGTTTTCTTCTGCTCCAGAGACTAGGACACTTTGAAGTGATGGCTACAATTACAGGAAAAGAGAGTCCATCTAAACATTAGAAAGAACTTTCTGATGGTAAGAGAGTTTGACAGTGGATCTACTGCTGCCTCATTGGAGTGTGGTGGAATCTCCTCCTTCTTTGGAGGTTATTAAAGAGAGGCCACATCTGTCCAAGGGAGGGCTTTGATTGTGTACTTGCACATGGAGAAATGGGGCTGGACTGGATGACCCCTGGGGTCTCTTCCGACTCTATGATCCTATGGTTCTGTGATTCTAGGAAGCTGGCTTGATGGCACAGAACAGGAACAAGAGCAAACAAATCAATCCTGAACTCTCTCCAGAAGCCAAAGTGGTCAAACAGAGGCTATTGTACTTTAGATGTATCATGAGACGATGTGATTTGCTGGAAGAGATTATAATGTTTGGCACAGTGCAAGGCCTTAGGAAAAGAGGGAGGCCACGTTACAGGTGGAGTGACTCCATCGTGGATTGCTGCGGCTTACCTGAGCAGGGCGGTTGATGGCCAGGCCTTCCCTTCCCTAGGGATGCCGTAAGTCAAATTCAACTTGACAGGGGCCATTTCCGCACTAGCCTGTTATAGCGCTATGATTCCACATGCAACATCCTATGGAATCCTGAGCTTTGCAGAGCCGGCCGGCCCCTCCCGAAACTGCAAACCCCAGGATTCCATAGAATGTTGCAAGTGGAATCATAGCGCTATAACAGTCTAGTGTGGAAATGGCCATAGTCTCCTAGAGCTGGAAGAGACCCCAAGGGCCATCCAGCCCAACCCTATTCCTCCATGCAGGAACACAGAAATACCCTGGAATGTCTTGCCCTCTATAAGCCTGTCTGTGTTTTGAGATCTTTTGGGGTGGCCCTTCTCTCCGTCCCTCCAAGGCTCCTGCAGGTTCTCCATTCTCCCTGGGAGCTGAGAACATCCTGTGGAACACCCTCCTTGTTCCTCAGACACCAGGCTGCTGCACTGAGTGTACAGTTTGTATCCTAGCTGTGTACCTATCCTGCTTGGGAACATTGCGGTGCCTCATCGTGTCCTCTCGGCAGATCCATTGTTTGAGGCTCAGCCGGCCTGCTACATGAAAAATCACCTTCCGTCCTGGTGAGATCCGGGTATAAGAGGCTGCTGTCTCTGGATGACATGTGGAGAGAACTCCATCCTGGCTGCACCATGAGAACTTCCAGCCTCCCCTTCCTCTTCCTTTTCGGGGGCATTGCTGTGCAATGTGTCCACCTGCCTTGGGCACCTGCCAATTTCCATGTAGGTGAGTGACATCCCCAGCTCCCCGGCCTTTCTCCTTCTCTTTGAACCAGCCTTTCCTCCCTTCATCCTTGTTAGCCTCCCCACCCCTTCATTCCTTGATCTCTGCCTGTCTTCCTCTAGGTTGGCCGAGGGAGGGAAGGAACGTTCACAGCCAAGCAAAGGGTTTCCCAACACTGAAGGAAACTTTGCTGGGAAGGATAGCACAGAACCAAAAAAGGCTGAGCAGTTCGCTGCTGATATTTGCATATCCTAAAGGGTTCTGGGCAATTATACTGGCCAGAGATACACATGCATTTTGCGTGTGTGTGTGCATGTTTGCATGCAAAGAGACGTGTTTCCTGTGTAAAAAATCATGCAGAAACATCATGCATGTCTCCACACAGAACAATTCCCTAGAACACTTTGGGATGTGTGAATATGGGGAGAATATTGTGCACAAATATTCATTTCCTGCTGCATAGAGGATGAAGCTGTAAATTGTTCATACTTGCAGCCAAGGACAAAAGAAAAAACTACATCCTTATATTTGTCCAACAGCTGCAAAAGACTCCATATATCCCCGAGGGGCCATCCCACACTATCCTCCCCACATGTGGGAGGATGTGGGAGAGGGTCCTTCTACACTGTGGCCCCTTGATTACAGAAAATCTTCCCCCAGAGACCTGGTTGGTGTCAATGTTGGCTTACCTGCCATGAAAAGTAGCAATCTGGGATTTAACAATTTTGTCCAAACCAGTACAGATATTTTTTTTGAGTTACTTTAAATTGTATTAAATACTTTTAGACTGCTGAAATTATCCCTCACTGGTATAAATTTTTAAAATTGCTCTGAAGTGATTTTGTTTGTAGACTGCCTTGAACTCTGGTGATATAAGGCAGGATATAGAATCATAGAATCATAGAAATGTAGAGTTGGAAGAGGCCCCAGGGGCCATCCAGTCCAACCCCCTGCCATGCAGGAACACCCTCAAAGCACTCCCGACAGATGGCCATCCAGCCTCTGCTTAAAAACCTCCAAGGAAGGAGACTCCACTACACTCCGAGGCAGCAGATTCCACTGCCGGACAGCCCTGACCATCAGGAAGTGCTTCCTGAGGTTCAGGTGGAATCTCCTTTCCTGCAGCTTGAATCCATTGCTCCTTGTCCTGGTCTCTGGAGCAGCAGAAAACAAGCCCACTCCCTCCTCGACATGACATTCCTTCAAATATTTAAACATGGCTATCATGTCCCCTCTTAACCTTCTCTTCTGCAGACTAAACATACCCAGCTCTCTAAGGGCTTCATGGCTTCCAGGCCTCTCACCATTTTGGTCGCCCTCCTCTGGACCTGCTCCAGCTTGACCATGTCCTTCTTGAATTGGGGTGCCCAGAACTGGACACAGTATTCAAGATGGGGTCTAACCAAAGCAGAGTAGAGTGGTACCAGTACCTCCCTCGATCTAGACACCATACTCCTCTTGATGCAGCCGAGAATTGCATTGGCTTTCTTGGCTGCCGCATCACACTGCTGACTCATGTTCAGCTTGTGGTCTATGAAGACTCCTAGATCCCTTTCACACGTACTGCTATCCAGCCACGTGTCCCCCATCCTATATTTGTAGATTCCATTTTTTCTACCTAAGTGTAGAATACAATATTATCTGTATCTATAGATACCAGGGTGTCAAGAGAATATCAAGGAAGAGGTTTCTGATCAATGGTTTTTCCAACATGCATTTCAGGGGTTCCATTTTGTCCCCACATCTCCTTCTGCGTCATCCCCAGAAGACAAAGGAGACTGGGGACATCTAAGATCTAAGAAGTCATCCCGGGTCTCCGCAGTCTCCAGCTCCCCCTCTAGTTCATCTTCAGGTCTCTTGCCCAAACCCTGTAATTATCTGGATTCCGCCAGATTTAAATACAGTTTATTGTTCTCAGTGATATCAACCATACTGTTACCCCGTATTGTGGGGGTCGCGGGAGGGATGCCCAAATAACCATATAAAAACACAAGATGGGGAAATTAACTTGAGCGCTCTCTTAAGCTAACGAGAGGGAAGGTAACTTTAGCTGGGATCTTGTGACCCTATGTCTACAGCGTCAGGTTGGAAGAGCCGTCAGGCAAGGTTTTAAAATAGTAAAAACTATAGTTTTATTAAAGGACAAACAACGAATAAGACGCCACATGCACACAGCTAACTAGAAGTTGGAAATAAGAGTTTTCAGGGGAAATGGGTGATACGACACCTTTTCTCGTAGTCCTGGAGAAAATGGAGAGTTGCAGGGAAGAAAGCTCAGCGCGGTTCGCTGGGGGGGGCGACTCGCTAGACAAACCGACAGCAAGGCAGGATAGGAGTCTGGAGTGTTCCGGGGTTGAGCAGCTCAGTTGCTGGAACTGAGGGGACAGCTCGACAGATATAGCGGCAGCAAGGCTGGATGGAATTCAGGAGCGATCCGAGGAGGACTCGGAATCGGGGGCTTTTTATAGGGTGGATTGTGCCTACAGGCCATGCCATGCTCGGTGAGAACAAAGGAAGTTTGGAGCGGGACAAAAGCATTGGAGAAGGTCAGGTTTTACATGATTAGCTTAGCGCTGGATGACAATAGTGTGGCCAGTATGCAAATGGATCAGTATTGAGAGGGTTCTGGCTCAGGGCCGTGCGTCTTTGTGTAAAGTCGTGCTTAAGCAAGGTGTGTCTGCAAGAAGTGGTCCCTGAAGCAACGGAGAGGCATTAATCTGCCTGCCTAAGTGGGGATTGGAATGTCCAACCATTACCGGCTGCGCCTGTTTACGTGCTTGTCCGGTGGCCTTGCAAACACGTGGAGCAGGGTGGCAGAGAAAGGTCAAGTGGAGGCCAAATAAGTTTGATATCAAGGCGATATTTAGCGCTATCACCGGGCATGTCAGAACCGCGGTAACAATATGCTCCTTTTTCCCTTTGGGATTTGCTGTGTTATCACAAGTCCATTTACTTTCTTTTTTGTTTTTTCAAGAGTTTTTGGTTTTTTTTTCTGTTGTCATTTGGATGATGTCTCTTTGTTTCTAAAGGAAACTATCTACATATACTTCTCCTTGACTCCCCTGGACACCTTGCCCTCATGGCTGATGCCCTGTCCAATGCTTGATGTGCATTCTAGCCGAACTATTACCATTTTTGTCTTGCAATCTGTCCTGATTTTGCCACAATGTCCTCACAGGGGGTCTGCAAAGGCTTGAAGAAATGTTATGAGCTTTTACAGTTGGGAAAAGAAGAAAGAAAGAAAGAAAGAAAGAAAGAAAGAAAGAAAGAAAGAAAGAAAGAAAGAAAGAGGGAGGGAGGGAAGGAGGGAGGGAGGGAGGGGGGAGAAAGAAAGAAAGAAAGAAAGAAAGAAAGAAAGAAAGAAAGAAAGAAAGAAAGAAAGAAAGAAAGATGGATGGACTGTCATCCATTGATCTCAGAGAGCAAGAGTCTTTTGTCAATGATGCGTATCATTTCTACAGGGTTTCATTGCACTATCTCAAACTGATCAAAAGTTATGAAAAAAAATGGTTTGATAGCAAAAAATGTACCCAGCCCTTGACCCTTCTGCATGCTGTGAGAACATGCAAGTGTATGATGCTGAGTGACTGAGAGAAAGCACGTGACATGTGCATGGCAAGGGGTTGGACTGGATGACCTCTGCGGTCTCTTCCAGCTTTGTGATTCTATGACTCCATGATTCTATCTCTTGCTACCGTGCAGCCTTGAGTTAAGTCTTAGGCCAGTTCTGCACTAGCCTGTTATAGCGCGATGATTCCACTTTCAACCTCCTCTGGAATCCTGGGGTTTGCAGTTTCGGGAGGGGCCGCCTGGCCCCTCCCGAAACTGCAAACCCCAGGATTCCAGAGGAGGTTGAAAGTGGAATCATCGTGCTATAACAGGCTAGTGCAGAAATGGCCTCAGTGGTCTGCAGCAACCCAAGATATTTAAAGGTGGTCCGTGGTAAAGAAAAGGTTAAGACCCTCTGACTTCAATTTTTCCCGTCTTGCTCTCTCTTTCCGCTCTTTGCCCCAGATATCTGCAGCCTTCCTCCTGTGAGCGGCCCTTGTCTCGCCTTGTTCACTCGGTGGTACTACAACCCCTGGGCCAGAAGATGCCTGATGTTCACCTACGGCGGCTGCGGAGGGAATGCAAATAACTTCAAGACCCAGCTGGAGTGCGAACACAGATGTTCCTACCCATGTAAGACCCAGCCCTGCACTTTCCCCACCTTCTCCTGCCAGGGTTAGTTTAAACACCTTGCTCTTGAAATACCTTTAAAACTGAGAAGCATTTAAAGGAACAGGGTATGTAAACTTTAAATGCCTTTAAAACTTGTTGTTGTTTCAAATCAAAGGAGGGTTTTTTCCCCCCTGCATAGCAAAGTTTTGAGCAAGGAAATCTCAGCTCTTATCTCTGATCAAAGCTCTTGTCTCTGATCAGTGCAAAAGAAATTTGGACTCAACTCAGCTGGCAGGAGAGGAGAGGAGAGGAGAGGAGAGGGCAGAATCTTGTCCTACTCAGAAACAAACTGCTTGCAGCCCCTCCTAGCTTGCATGGTCTTCCTCATTAAGAACTGATGCCTTCTTGACCACATTCTTTATTTTATTTTATTTTTTATTATTATTTATTTGTATCCCGCCTCTCCATATGGATCGAGGCGGCGAACAACTTACAAATAGCATGTATTTCGAAACATTTCTATACATGCCCCCAACAAGCTGGGTACTCATTTTACTGACCTGCGAAAGGATGGAAGGCTGAGTCAACCTTGGAGCCGGGCAGGATCGAACTCACAACCTTGTGGCTTGCAGGACTGGCATTTAACCACTGCGCCACCAGGGCTCCTCTTGGCCACATATGTCCCAGTTTTCATCTGCAAAATGTTGGAGATGTGCTGTAACATCCAGCATCACTGAAGGGCTTGATCTGGACTGTCTGGTCTTTGTTTTTCAGTCCTGATGGCAGCACCAAAAGTGATACCATTCAAGTCTGGCATGTGTCCTATTCTGAGCCAAAGCAATGACACAACGTGTGGCGAGTTCTGCTCCACAGACGCTGACTGTCCTGGGAATGAGAGATGCTGCGAGACCAGCTGTGGGCATCAATGCCACCTCCCAGTAGAAGGTAAGCAGGCAGGGGCAGCTTCATTTCGTGGCCTTGTTGACTCACTGGCAGGAGATGGTCAGAGAAAAGTGGCTTAGGAGCTGCATATGTTTAGCCTGAAGAAGAGAAGGTTAAGAGGTGACATGATAGCCATGTTTAGTATTTGAAAGGGTGTCACAAGGAAGATGGAGCAAGCTCTGCTCTCCAGAGATAGGACACTATGGAGCAATGGCTTCAAACTGCAGGGAAAGAGATTCTGTCCAAACATGAGGAAGAACTTCCCGAGGGTAAGAGTAGCTTGAGTATGGAATATACTGCTCCTTCTATGGAGTATGGTGGAGTATCCTTCTTTGGGGGGCTTTAAAGAGAGGTTGGATGGCCATCTGTCAAAGGGAGAGCTTTGCTGGTGTCTTCTTGCATGGCAGAAGGGGGTTGGACTAGATGGCCCTTGGGGTCTCTTCCAATTCTGTGATTCAAACTACAGGAAAAGAGATTCCACCTAAACTTTCAGAAGAACTCTAAGGGACCCAAATTACAAAAAAACAAAAGAGTTTAGGGATTACTGAGGGAGCTGGGTGTGTTTAGCCTGGGGAAGAGAAGGTGAAGAGATAATATGGTAGCCATGTGTAAACATTTGAAGGGCAATTCAATAAAGGATGGAGCAAGATTGTTTTCTGCTGCTCCAGAGACTAGGACCATTTCCACACTGGACAGTTATAGCGCTATGATTCCACTTGCAACATCCTATGGAATCCTAGGGTTTGCAGTTTCGGGAGGGGCCAGGTGGCCCCTCCCGAAACTGCAAACCCCAGGATTCCATAGGATGTTGCAAGTGGAATCATAGCGCTATAACAGTCCAGTGCAGAAATGGCCTAGGACACTATGGAGCAGTGCCTTCAGATTTCAGGAAAAAACAGTCCACCAAAACATTAGGAAGAACTTCCTTATGGCAAGAGCGGTTGGACAGTGGAATACACTGCTGCTTCCAACCTCCCCTCCATTGGAGGTTTCTCAAGAGAGGCTGGATGGCCATCTGTCAGGAATGCTTTGATGGTACATTCCTGCATGGCAGAAGGGGGTCGGACTGGATGACCCTGGGGGTCTCTTCCAACTCCATGATCTCATGATTCCTCAGTGTGAATCCTGGGCCATGACATAGGGTAAGGTTTTTCTAGGATTTTCAGCATCAGGTTCTAGAATAATCTCAGTGTTGCTCCCCCCCCCCCCGGCTTTATGTTGGGAAGGAGACAGTTGCTGTTTTGTCTCCAGCAGTCTTGGGTTGACCCTGCCCCAGACAAATTGACCCAGTCAGGATTTGCCCAAACAGGGAAAATGTGTAATAAAAAACCACATTGGAAACAGTGGACAAATGCAACCATTTCTCCTACGAAAATTCTTGCTTGATCTGGGGGTGGGGGAAGGAGAAATATGACCTGTGAATTGCATTCCCCCCAGAGCCATTTTGGTGTCACCCAATATTTTAGTGTTTTTTTTTTTTCCCCAGAAAATAATTACCTCCCAATGCTCCAAAACACCTCATAATTGGGGTTATAAGAAGGATAGGAAATAATCCAGAAATGACTTCCAGGTCACTTCCAGGTCCCCAGAGGGACATGGTGAACATGCCCAAAGGGTATTTGGGGGACAAAAAATGATTTTGAGGGGTTGCAGAGAGGGTTGGGGCATTTCTCCAAAGTTTTCTGAGAAGGCAGTGTGACCCTCAACTCTCAATCCTGACAGATCATTAGAATCACAGAATCCTAGAGTTGGCAGAGACCCCCGGGGGCCATTCTGTCCAGCCTCCTTCTGCCATGCAGGAAGACACCGTCAAGCACTCCCTGTGACTCGTGGCCATCCATACTGTTGGGTTGACCTCTATATTTCAGTAATGGGACATGTAGTAGGAGTTAATTAGCAGCCTGCTTGTAACAAGGTATGGGAACCAGAGACCATTAGGTAAGTAAAGCTAGGAATGTAGTGATAAGCACCACCAAGCGGAAGCCGGCACTGCAAGGTCTCTTCCAGGCGGAATGGAAGACTATTTGCTTCTAATGTTTGGATTTTGCTAATTGCCTTCAGTTCGCTCACTGAAGTCCTGTACTATGTATCACACTCCTAATAAATAGTGTATTAGCACAGTTACATTTGTGTGTGTGAATTCGGTTCCTGACACAGACTCTCACCCAAAGAAGGTGAGGCTAACCTGTTGGAATCAGGTCACCGATATCTGGCATGTCCTACCAGTCCCTCAAGATCCACCTGCTGGTCATCCACGTCTGCAGCAGAATGGCCTTCAGCCTTTCTCCACTTCTTCTCTTCTTGTTAGATCATCCAGAGTGGCCCTTCTCTCTGTCCCACCACCCTCTCAGGCTTGTTGGGTGGGAACGAGGGAGACAGGGCCTTTTTGGTGGCTGCTCCCAGACTTTGGAACTCCCTCCTTAGAGACTCCAGAATGGTCGTCTCCTTGGTCTCTTTCTGTCAGCCACTCAAAACATTTTTGCAATGAGAGGCTTTTACAAATTCATAGAATCATAGAATCATAGAAATGTAGAGTTGGAAGAGACCACAGGGGCCACCCAGTCCAACCCCCTGCCATGCAGGAACACCCTCAAAGCACTCCCGACAGATGGTCATCAAGCCTCTCCTTAAAAACCTCCAAGGAAGGAGACTCCACTACACTCTGAGGCAGCAGATTCCACTGCCGGACAGCCCTGACTGCCAGGAAGTTCTTCCTGAGGTTCAGGTGGACTCTGCAGCTTGAATCCGTTGCTCCTTGTCCTGGTTGCTGGAGCAGCAGAAAACAAGCCCTCTCCTTCCTCTACGTGGCATCCCTTCCAATATTTAAACACGGCTATCATGTCCCCTCTTAACCTTCTCTTCTGCAGATTCTCTTCTGCAGACTAAACATGCCCAGCAATCTAAGACTATCCTGATAGGGCTTCATGACTTCCAGGCCTCTCACCATTTTGGTTGCCCTCCTCTGGACTTGCTCCAGCTTGTCAATATCCTTCTTGAATTGGGGTGCCCAGAACTGGACACAGTATTCAAGATGGGGTCTAACCAAAGCAGAGTAGAGTGGTACCAGTACCTCCCTCGATCTAGACACCAGACTCCTATTGATGCAGCCG
The DNA here is from genome assembly GCA_948474755.1 of Ctenosaura bakeri. NCBI lineage: Eukaryota > Metazoa > Chordata > Lepidosauria > Squamata > Iguanidae > Ctenosaura > Ctenosaura bakeri. The sequence continues at coordinate 38,072 of CAOLHI010004867.1, read as the reverse complement.
AGAACTGCGTTGGCTTTCTTGGCTGCCACATCACACTGCTGGCTCATGTTCAGCTTGTAGTCCACTAAGACTCCTAGATCCCTTTCACACGTACTGCTATCCAGCCACGTGTCCCCCATCCTATATTTGTGGATTCCATTTTTTCTGCCTAAGTGTAGGACCTTACACTTCTCTCTGTTGAATTTCATATTGTTAGCCTCGGCTCAGCTCTCCAATCTATCCAGGTCAAATTGATGGTTTTTTTTTTCTTTTCTTTTTCATGCTGTGCAGTTCTGTTTTTAAGGTTGGTATATTCTTTTAATGTACTCTAGTGTTTATAACGTGTAATGTTTTAACTTTGTAAAGTGCTTAGTTGTTTTCTTTAACTCTTATGTTTATACTTTTATGAACGTTTTCTATTTCTATTGGTTTAAATATGTTGTTAGCCACCTTGAGTCCCATTATTGGGAGAAAAGCAGGAGATAAATGAATAAGAAGAAGTATAAGAATAATTTTTTTCCTCCTCTGCAGCCACCCCTGGGTACTGTCCAAAGGAGCCAAAGAGGCGCAGCAATGCCCGCCCCTGCGTGGTGACGTGTGCCACGGATTGGGACTGCGGCTGGAGCGTCCGGATTCCCAGGAGGAAGTGCTGCCGATATGGATGCTGGCAGACGTGCCGGGAGGCTGAGGAAGGTGAGACTTTCCAGAGACACCATAGTGGTGCCCGGGGGGAAAACGAAGGTGCTCTTTATTTATATCCCAACAGACCTGTAAATAAGTAAAGTTATATACAGGGTGCCCCCTCAAAAAAACATATGCACCCTTTAACAGCTAACAGTAACTATGCTGATCACATGAAGGCAAAGTAAATACATTGTAAATTTAAAGTAAATTTAAAGTAAATTTACATTGAAGAATAAATGTTATAACAATGATTTGATCAGAGTTGCAAACTTCATCTTAAATTACAATTGTATGTAAAGGTATTCAAACTGTTGTTTCTGATCAGCCGTGCTTTGCTCACCCTGTTGAAGCACAGAGCTGCAAACCTCACCTAAAGTTTCTCTTGTAATTTCGCAACACGTCTCTGCTACTGGAATCTTTAATCCTGTTAAGGGTTTACACATTTTTGGAGAGAGAAAAATTGCAAATATGCAATATATCCAGATTAGATGCTTTTAAGGGTGTATTCTTTTTTTTGGATGTTTTGTACAGATATATTACATATAAATTATTATAAAATTATTATAATTATTATTATATTAAGAAGAAGACTAGAAGTACCACCTGCTTTCATCAGATTGTTACATGCAGAATACTCTGCCAGTCACCAATATTTTTGACCCTGACCGGAAGGAGGAATCTGAAGATAAAACAGGATGGATTTCATTATTGGCTCGTGGTGAAGACGACAAACTCAAAATGCATCCAGCCATCCCTGTATTCTTGCTTTGTTTATATCTGTAGTCATCGAACTTCCTTCAGTGAAAAGATTCATATCCAGAGGACCCTCACATCTATGGTGCTGCTATCCTGGCTTCTGGGAATCTCCTGGGGGACACCTTGGCCATTTCTGCACGGCACTCTTATAGCGCGATGATTCCACTTTCAACCTCCTATGGAATCCTGGGGTTTGCAGTTTCGGGAGGGGCCTTGAGAATTCTCAGCCAGAGAACCCATTGAGGCAGCAGCATATTCCACTGTCCAACTGCTCTTACTGTCAGGAAGTTCTTCCTAATGCTTAGGTGGAACCTCTTTTCCTGTGGTTTGGAAGCCATGGCTCCAGAGTGTCCTTCAGAGGGCCTGGACCAAGCCATGTGGGGCTTGATAGGACATTATCAGCACTTTGCTTTGCTTCCAGAAATTGACCAGTAAGCAGGGCAGCAGTTGCAGCACAGGAGGAATACGGGCAGGGTCTATCAGGCAAAAAGGAACTTATTATTTTTGTAGCGCCAGCCCTCCCACCCTTGCAAAATCCCCTGTGTCCTCTTCTCCTTCTTTCTTTCAGAGCACCCTGGCGTGTGCCCCCAAAGGCCCGTCGTGCAGACCTTTGTCCCCTGCAACGACAGCTGCAGCGATGACAGAGACTGTCCTCTCACCCAGAAGTGCTGCTTCACCGGATGCAGCCGAGGCTGCCTGGAGGCAGGTACTGTTACCCTGTATGTTGGGGGTCCCGGGAGGGGCGCCCAAACAACCAAATGAAAACACAAGTTGGGGGAATATAGCTTGAGCACTCCCTTGGCTAAACGAGAGGCAGGGTAACTTTAGCAGGGATCTTTAACCCAATGTCTACGGCTTCAGGTCAGAGAGCAGCAAGCAAGTTTAAAACTTACAAAAAAATAATGGTTTTACTGAAAGATAAACAGCAAATAAAACAACATGCCCACTAGCTAGCTGGAAAACAGAAATGAGGCTTTTAGGGAAAGGCAATACGACACCTGGTCTCGGAGTCCTGGAGAAAAAGATGGGGTTCCAGGGAGGAAAGCTCAGTGTGGCCGTCTGAGGGGAGCTCCTTAGACGGACCGACAGCAAGGCAGGATGGAAGTCCAAAGTAGTCCGAAGACTGTTTGGCAATGAGGGGTTTTTATAGGGGAGTTTGTGCCTGCCGGCCATGGCATGCCAGGTGAGAACAAAGGAAATTTAGAGCTGGACAAAGGAGTTGGAAAAGGTCAAGTTTGCATGATGAGCTTAACGCTCGATGACAATAGTTTGGCTAGTATGTAAATGTCCTGTCTAAAAGGACTGGTCCAGCTGAGAGCCGTGCATCTATTGTGAGGTTTGCAGATGGAAGTTCCCTGAAGCTACGAGCGAGGCTGGAGTTGCTGGCCTCAGTGGGGTCTGGAATGTAAAACCATTAGCGGCCGCACCCTGTCCGTGCTTGTCCGGAGAACCTCGCAAGCACGTGGAGTGGGGTGGGTGGAAAAAGGTCAAACTAAGGCCAAATTGTTTGATATCAAAATGATATCTGGGGTCCTCACCAACAGTGCCATAGCTGGAGTAACAGTACGGGAAAAGCATCCCTCCAAGCACAGCACAGCCCAGCCTCATCTTCCTCCCTGACTGCCAGGGAGGCCAGCCGCATCCTAGCCGCATGCCCAGCCCTGAGATTACAGGGCCAGGCTCTTGGCTCTGGGGTTGCCTCCACTCAGCATCACAGGGTGGACCCCAGGGATTGCAAAAGACCTCCAGGATTCGCCACTGTTGCCTAGAGCAGTGGTTCTCAACCTTCCTAATGCCACAACCCTTTAATACAGTTCCTCATGTTGTGGTGACCCCCAACCATAAAATTATTTATTTATTATTTACAATGCCTCCCCCACAGCTTGTCCCAAAAAAAGGGGGGGAAACCTTGCAAGCTGCGTCTCCCACTAAGTCCGTCGTTTGTCACTATCTGTATTCTTTATTTTCCTTTCTTTACTCTTTCTTTACTCTTTCTTTCCTTATTTTCCGATGGTCTTAGGCGACCCCTGTGAAAGGGTCGTTCGACCGCCAAAGGGGTCGCGACCCACAGGTTGAGAACCGCTGGCCTAGAGCATGTTGTTCATACAATAGACACCAGGTCTAGCAAAGAGTTAAAAATTAACTGATTAAAAATGCATGGAATAAAACCAGAATTTTATTTGTTGAATACGTTAGGCCAACAAAGAGAAATAAGATCTCACCAAAAAACATTGTTATATGTTATAACTGCACCAAGAATGACATATGCACAACATTGGAAAAAAGGAAATTATATTGACATAAAAGAATGGAAATTAAAAGTTCTGGATACGGTAGAGATAGAAAGGTTGGCTTTTTCACTTAAAAATAAACCGGTCCAGAACTTTGAAAGAGAATGGGAAGAAGTTCTGAACTGGATAAAGGAGTGAGGGAAAGAATAAAGAAGGGTGTTGGAAAAAATGGTAATGAAAATTAAAGATGTTATAGAATAAGTATAAGCTGAATGTAATAAGGTTAAAAGTAATAATGTGTTAATCTTAGAATAGAAAAAAATGTATAAATGGGATGTAAACACAAACTCAACTGGAAAAATGAGGCTCGGACACGGGGAGGGGGGTTTATTTTGAGTAAAATTTTAATAAAAATATATACCAAAAAAATGCATTGAATGGGGGGGATATTTTCCCACCTCTGTTTTGAACACCTTTTCAAGCATTGCATTTAACAACAGGTAAAGTTTGGAGTCCAAGCAAAGTGTTGCAAGCTGTGGTTGGAACAGAAAATAGTGGTAAAGAAGAACTGGGAAATTCTTTTAATGAAAGGGAAAGTATTTAATATTTGCTGCTTTGTATGATGGTAGGTTGTTGTTAAATTAGAATGTAAGGGATAAATTTGTTTAGTTTAATTTAGGGAGTAATACGAGTGTCTGTTAATATAGTACCATCTCTTTATTAAAGCCTTTATTGACTTTCTGTAGGAAAAATATATATAAGATTAGATAATAAGTTTGTATTTAGACACTGTTCTAGAAAAGAGGATGAGGAATTTCTGTGATAGGTGAGAGAGGTCCAGATTAGTTGCATATTTTCATAACTGCTGGAGAGAAAACTGGAAGTCACTTTTGGTTTCCTTTTTCCTTCTTATTTATATTTTAAATCTTTTTTTCTTTCTTTTTCTTTCTTTTCTTTCGCTTTCCTTTCTCTCCTTTATTTTCTGTTTTACTTTATTCTGTGTTTGTAGTTTTTAATTTTTTATTGCATATTATTATTATTATTATTGGCACAAAAGAGTCTACAGCAGCTGTTCCAAACCAGCCTGCAACAGCAGGGGTAGGTGGCAGAATACAGACGGAGAGATATTTTTGGGCTGGTGCTCTTGCCCTGGGATTCCTCCGTCGGCCCCTTCCCCCGGGATCCCTACCAGGCACTCTCTTCTCAGGCCACCGGACATCCCTCGGTGGCCCAAGGACTCACCTGTCTCCTTTCTCCCTCCGCCGGCAGTTCGGAGCCACCAGTGCAAGCTGCCGCCAGAGAAAGGGCCGTGCCGAGCCCGGATCCGGCGGTACTTCTACAGCGCCAGCCACAAGAGGTGCCTGCGGTTCTTCTACGGAGGCTGCCGGGGCAACAGCAACAACTTCAAGAGTATCCAGGAGTGCCAGAAGACCTGTGGGAAAATCAGTCCAGGTATGGATCACCGACCCTCTGGTATGAGCCGCTGGTTTTAAAGGCTTTGAAGGAGAAAGAGGCAAATCTACGAAGCCCAGGGCCTCACTGGAGGAATTATATATCCTGCCTTTCCCTCAGTATGGGAACATAGCTAAAAAAACCCAAACTAAATACCCTGAAAGGCCCAGATCCCTTCTGATCTTGGAAGCTAAGCCGGGTCAGCTCTGGTTAGTACTTGGATGGGAGACTGCCAACAAATACCAGGTGCTGTCGGCTACACTAAGAACCAGCAAGGCCACCTCTATGGATTCTTTGCTTAAGAAAAACTTATGAAATTAATGGGGTTGCCATAACTTGGCAGGCAACTTGAAAGCACAGAATAATAGAATCACAGAGTTGGAAGAGACTCCTGGGGCTGGCTAGCCCAACCTCATTCTGCCAGGCAGGAACCCACATCCAAGCCCTCCCTTGGACAGATGGCCATCCAGCCTCTGCTTAAAAACCTCCAAAGAAGGAAGAGACTCCACCACCCTCTATGGAGGTAGCAGATATTCCACTGCCAGACAGCTCTGACCATCAGGAAGTTCTTCCTGAGGTTCAGGCGGAATCTCCTTTCCTGCAGCTTGAATCCATTGCTCCTTGTCCTAGTCTCTGGAGCAGGAGAGAACAAGCTTGCTCCATCTTCAACATGTCATCCCTTCAAATATTTAAACATGCCTATCATGTCTCCTCCTAACCTTCTCTTCTGCAGACTAAACAACCCCAGCTCCCTAAGCCGCTCTGCATAGGGCTTCCAGACCCTCCATCATTTTGGTTACCTTCCTCTGGACACTCTCCAGCTTGTCAATATTCTTCTTGAAATGATGTGTCCAAAACCGGACATAGTATTCTTCCAAATGAGGTTTGATCAAAGCAGAATAGAGTGGCACAAGCACACACAGCCACACACACACACAATCTTAGATCTAAATACCCTAAAGGCACCAAATCCTGCCTGATCTTGGAAGCTCAGCAGGGTCAGCTCTGGATAGTACTTGAATGGGAGACTGTCAACAAATACCAGATGTGGTAGGGTATACTTCAGAAGAAAGAAGTGGAAAAACCCTCTTATGACTGTTTCTTGCTTAAGAAAACCCTATGAAATTCATGGGGTTGCTGTAAGTCAATAGGCAACTTGAAGGCACATACACACACGACACCAGATCCTGTCTGGTCCTGGCAGCTAAGCAGGATGGGTCCTGGTTTGTACTTGGATGGGGGATGATCAATGAATGCCGGGTGCTGTAGGAAGGAGGAAGGAACTGTCAAAACCGCCTTTGGAGAATCTTTGGCCATTTCTGCACAAGACTGTTATAGTGCTATTATTCCACTTTCCACATTCTATGGAATCCTGGGGTTTGCAGTTTCGGGAGGGGCCAGTCTGCAAACCCCCGGATTCCATAGGATGTGGAAAGTGGAATAACAGCACTATAACAGTCTAGTGCAGAAATGGCTTTTGTTTAAGAAAACCCTATGAAATTATGGGGTTGCTGTAGGTTGACTGGCAACTTGCAAGCACATACACACACACACACAGACATGGAGCATTGGCTTCAAACTTCAGAAAAAGGGATTCCACTTAAACCTTAGGGAGACTTTCCTGATGGTAAGAGCAGCCCAGCAGTGGAATCTGCTGCTGCCTCCATGGAGTGTGGTGGAGTCTCCTTCTTTGCAGGTTGTTAAAGGGAGGCTGAATGGCCATCTGTCAAAGAGAGGGCTTCAATTGTATCTCCTTGCATGGCAGAATGGGGCTGGACTGGATGGCCCCTTAGGGTATTTTCCAATTCTAGGTGTTACCCTGATTTCTGGGGTCCTTTGAGGACACCTCAATGTGCTCCACGTGATGGGGAATGGAAACTAGCCAGAGCACGAGCAATAGCCATGCAAGAGGCAGGGTGACCTTGAGGGGTCTTTTTTACCCAGTTTTTATGGGGTCAGGCCATGCCAAAAACCAAACAAAAATGTCCAGTAAATGATTTTATTGAATAAATGTCTCATGCACCAATGCACACATGCACCCAAGAGCTATTAAGAAACAAAAGAGAGGAAATTGGATAGGGGAGTATTGGAGGGGTGCAGCTGGGGTAATACTGCACCTTTTCCTGAAGTTCTGGGTCCAGGAAGGCAGCTCAGCACGGAGTGGGGCTCAGCACGGAGAAGGCTGAGGGGATCACTCAACGGATGGAGAAACGGTCTGTTGGGGTGACTGGGAGTGATCCAAAGAAACGCTCAAAAGCCCAGACTATTTGAAGGGGGAAAAGTACCTGGAGGACTAATCCTTTCCCGGGGAGAACAATGGGTGTTGGAGTGATAACAAAGCTCCACCATGGTAATTTCCTTTGTGTGATGGGGTTGCAAGGTGTTGCCAAAGTCTCAGGATCTTCCGCTGTGTTAGTTTGTGGTGTGACTTCATGTAAATGGTCCTCGCCTGATGGAATATTTGCTCGACTTGGGGCAGACACACTAATCCCCTCAAGTCAGCTTCCTGGGGCTGAGGACCCTTTGTTTACTGTGGGCTTGCACAGCTTGAGGTCTCCTGGGGCTACTGACTGGGGATTTTACTGGCCTAACATGGTATTCAGTCTTTGACCATTGCTGCTTACATGCCCATCTGGGTGACCTCTCAGGCACATGGAATCATATTTTAATATTAAAACCGTAGACCCCAGGATAAGGTTTTTCCAGTGAGATAACATAGGATTCTATGAGTCTGTGATTGTATGGGAACTGGAAGATGCTTCAAAGGCCATCCAGATTAGCTCTCTTCTGCCATGCAGGAATGCACCATTCCAAGCCCTCCCTTTGACAGGAGGCCATCCAGCCTCTGCTTAAAAACCTCCAAAGAAGGAGGAGACTCCACCGCACTCCATGGAGGCAGCAGCTTATTCCACTGTCCAACTGCATGCTTAAATGTTTGCAAGGATAACATATGGAAGATGACACCTATCAAATTTCATTTTAACAATTCTCTCCTGGGTGCAGGATATTCTGTGTACAGATTTTGATTATGGAGGAAACATTTTGCATAGGAATCATTCCAGAACAAACCATACCCCCTTAGAAAAAAAGGAGTAAAATATCTCCTTGGAATGTTAAAGATGAACCCTCTTCTTCCTCCAGAATGTCCTGTTTCTCTTCTCGCCGTCTGTTCGCTACTTTCTCTCTTCCTCCCCACACAGAGATCTGCCAGCAGCCGACAGAGCCCGGGCAGTGTCTGGCTTACTCAGAGTTCTTCTACTACAACTCAACAACCAGCTCCTGTGAGAAGTTTCCTTATTGTGGCTGCAAAGAGAACGCCAACCAGTTTCGCACCCGACTAGAGTGCCTGATGGTCTGTGGAAACATAAGTAAGAGACAAGAACGTATTTATGGACCTAGGGACTGGCTTGCCTCTGAGAAGGAAGTGTGCAAGTTGCAGAGTTGCACAGCATTCTTGACAGCTGCACTGTTGGCATCGGCTCCTCTTGCTTTCATGCCAGATAAATATGTCCATTTCTGCCCTGGACTGTTATAGTGCTATTATTCCACTTCCAACATGCTATGGAAGCCTGGGGTTTGCAGTTTAGGGAGGGGCCCCAAAGGCCATCCTCAAAGGCCCCTCCTTAAACTGCAAACCCCAGGCTTCCATAGGATGTTGGAAGTGGAATTGTTACCCTGTATTGTGGGGGTCCCGGGAGGGATGCCCAAATTACCAAATTAAAAACACAAGATGGGGGGAAATTAGACTCGAGCACTCTCTTAAGCTAACGAGAGGCAGGGTAACTTTAGCTAGGATCTTTAACTCTGTGTCAGGTCAGAAGAGCAGTCGGACAGTTTTTAAAGCAACAAATAATATTTTTATTATGGACAAACAGCATGAAAGACACGGCATACACTAACTGACCGAGAAATAGAAATGAAGAGTTTTTAGGGGGATTGGGTAATACGACACATGGTCTCGTAGTCCTGGAGAGAAGAGAAGGTCAAGGGGAGGAAAGCTCAGCACGGTTCGCTGAGGGGAGCTCACTGGACACACCAACAGCAAGGCGGGATGGAAGTCCAAGGCGATCCGAGGAAGGCTCGGAATGGGGAGGTTTTTATAGGGTGGATTTTACCTACAGGCCATGCCATGCTCGGTGAGAACAAAGGAAATTTGGAGTGGGACAAAGGCGTTGGAAAAGGTCAGATTTTGCATGATAGGCTTAGTGCTGGATGACAATAGTATGGCCAGTATGCAGATGGCCCAACATAAAGGATTGGCTCGGCACTCAGCCGGGCGTCTTTGTGTAAAGTCGTGCTGAGCAAGGCGGGTTTGCAAGAAGGAGTGGTCCCTGAAGCATTGGAGAGGCATTAAGCTGCCTGCCTAAATGCGGTTTGGAATGCACAACCATTAACGGCCGCGCCTACTACGTGCTTGTCCGGTGGCCCTTGCAAATATGTGGAGCAGGGTGGCAGAGAAAAGTCACATAGAGGCCAAATAAGTTTGATATCAAGAGATATCTAGTGCTATCACCAGACATAGCATAACCATAGTAACAGAATAATAGCACTATAACTGTCTTGGGTAGAAATGGCCTGTGTGTGTGTGTGTGTGTGTGTTTCGCTCACCTCCTCTTTCGCCCAGGTGACCACTCCTCTTTTCTTTCCACAGCAAAGTCTGATGACAACTGAGTCACCCAGGATTACTGTTGCAAGACAGGGGGATCCTCCCACTCAACCCCACCGCCCCTGGAGAGGATGAACACCAATGAGGCACTATGTTCCCTCTGGATCTGAGTTCCTTCAGACTTCGGAGCAGCTGCTGAACCCCCCTGCTTGCTCTGAAATAAAGATATAAGTTTCCCAGCACCCCCGGTCCCTGGTCCCTGAGCTGAATCTTTGAACATCTTGCCTTTCCCTGCTGGTGCATTTTCAGGGGAAGCAAAGCTAAAGGTCCCCCAGAAAGGCCCAGTGGGGGTCCCTTGTCAGTGCAGTGGCAGATCCACTCTGGGTTTTAGGCTGAAGTTCTTTTTTAAGTAATCTTTTTATTAAAAAAGGTTTTTTAAAAAACACATTAAAAGTTACAGAGTTTAGTAAAGAAAGAGAAAAAAGTAGAAAACAAATACAATAAAAAAAAATTAAAAAGGGCAGAACCAAAATAAAGAAGAGGAGGAGGAGGAGGAGGAGGAGGAGGAGGAAAAAATTAAAAAGGGCAGAACCAAAATAAAGAAAAGGAGGAGGAGGAGGAGGAGGAAAAAATTAAAAAGGGCAGAACCAAAATAAAGAAAAGGAGGAGGAGGAGGAGGAGGAGGAGGAGGAGAAGAGGAGGAGGAGGAGGAGGAGGAGGAGGAGGAAAAAAGCAACGCCTGCTCTTCCCTTTGGCTGTTGTATATACATATAATTATTCATAGCACTCTCTTCAAAATTACAACATATTCCCTTCTTTCAATAGCCTACATTTTCTAATCATCAAAGCCCAATGTTAGCAAGCCATTTTTTAACTTGCAAAAAGTCTGTAAGAGGTTTCCAGTCTTTACAAAATGTCGCTAATGACCTTTCTTCAATGAAACCAGCCAGTTTGTCCATTTCTGCTAAATCTATCAATTTCAGAACCCATTCCTCCATAGTGAGTAATAATAATAATGATAATAATATTAATATTTATTTATATCCTGCCTCTCCCGACGGATCGAGGCAGTACTACAACAGTACATCAAATACATTAAAAGCAATTAAAACATAACCCATCCTCCCCACCCACCAACCCATCTAAACCCCCTAAAACACATTAACTATTAAGAACAAGAGGACAGTTGGTGGAAGGCGGTGGAGCACTAGTCTGGGAACACAGAAGTAAGCCTTTTTGGTGGCTGCTCCAAGTTGTGGGATCCCCACCTGCAGGAGGGCTCCTTTGGTGCCCTTTCCTGTTTTCTTCCACTGACAGGCAAGACCTTTTTATTTTTGGCAGGCCTATGGCATTTTAAACTTACTGTGGCAGAAGGGTCCATTGATGGGATGTCTTTTAACCTTTCCATTACGATTTAATGTGTTTCTAAACTGTTTTGACTTAAGAGCTTTCAATGGAGCTGTTTTATTTCACGGTTTTACATTTTTGCATCAAATAGGTTTTAGGTTTAAATTCATCATGAACCAGCTTGGACCCAGGAATGGGAGAAAGGCAGGACATAAATACAATACAATGCACTGTATATCTCCTTTGAAGTTTGGACTCCCGCCCCTAATGGAATCATTGCCCCACTGCCATCAGAGCCACCAGATCCAACTGGGCACTGCTGGGCCCGCAGGTCTTTCCATATGGTGCAAATTGTGGGGGAAGAGAGAGGAGATATCTATCTATCTATCTATCTATCTATCTATCTATCTATCTATCTATCTATCTAGACCTAAGGACACAGAACAGCCTTAACTTGAGCCAAGCTTGTGGGCCATGCAGCTCAGTTCTCTCTGCTTTGACCTTTGGCTTCTCTGTCAATGTAAATCCATACCAGGTTTTAGGTTGAACTGTAAGAGAAGTTATCCAAGAAGTTATCTCCCAAAAGGCCCAGCACCTTGGATCATAGAATCATAGAATCATAGATATGTAGAGTTGGAAGAGACCCCAGGGGCCATCCAGTCCAACCTCCTGCCATGCAGGAACACCCTCAAAGCACTCTGCTTAAAAACCTCCAAGGAAGGAGACTCCACCACACTCCATGGAGGCAGCGTATTCCACTGCTGGATGGCCCTGACCATCAGGAAGTTCTTCCTGAGGTTCAGGTGGAATCTCCTTTCCTGCAGCTTGAATCCATTGCTCCTTGTTTTGGTCTCTGGAGCAGCAGAAAACAAGCCCTCTCCTTCCTCTCCGTGGCATCCCTTCAAATATTTAAACATGGCTGTCGTGGCTTTGAAGTTCAGGATAAAACCTGGAACAGATTCACTGCCCAACTGACAGGGAAGCCTCTAGCTGCATGGTATCTGATGGCAACGGCAGGACATGCAAGAACTTCCCTGTTATCTGCAGCCCAGGCCACCTGAATTGGATCAGTTCTGCAATGCAGGAGGATGGTGTTCGCTACAACTGTCCAGTTTATCAACTTAGAAGCAAGGGGGATTCTGTAAAATATTATAAAGGACGTCCTAATGGTAAGAATTGTTTGAAAGTGGAACTGGCTCTCTGGTTTGCTTTCCATGGCACCAGAGGGTGCTTGGATCCCACACTTAACTAAGAATTTCTCGGATCATTTACACGCGGGGGGAAATGCAGTTTGCTGTAGTCTTTGTTTTGTAAAAGAAAAGAAAAAGAAGATGCTAATTACGAATTTGGAAGAACTTCCTGATGAAAAGAGCTGTTTTGGGAGCAAAATGGACTCTGAAGAAGGCAGCGGGCTCTCTTTCACTGGAGGTTTTTGAACAGAAATGCTATGGCCATTTCTCAGGGAGGGATTAGGTCTGGATCCCTTTAACGGCAGGAGGGAGGTGGACTGGGTGGTCCTTCGAATCTCTTCCAGGTCTAGGATTCTAAAGCTGTTCTAAGTCAGCTGATCACATGTTAAAACACACACACACACAATTTCTGATTGTTTCCATGTCCCCTTCGTCTGCTGTTAGAAACAAACACACAAAACAAAAAACCCTAATGATTCACCTGCTAATTCTCACATGCATCTTTTACCAATTTGGTATTTTATTTGGCAATCTGGGCGCCCCTCCCGGGACCCCCCAAAACACGGGGTAACCATAGCCTCCAGAGCCTTTACCCTGACCGCTCTGCTGGGCTTTGCTGCCTGGCACCTTCTCAGTTGGAAGGGACCTTCTTCAGGCATGCATGCCCTGTGCCCTGCGCCAGCCCAAAATGGAGGATGGAAGCAATGGTTGATGGTTTGGAGAAAAGCAGCCATGTGGTGTGTGCCATGCTAACACATGCACATTCTGTGTGTGGGAATAGGAACTTGTGGAGGGGCCACCATCTTTTGCAGGTCTGGGCCCTTTCCTAGCCATAAAGGAACAACATGGCATGAATCCTACTGTTTTTCTCATCTAGAGGAGAGCCATTGACTAGGAGTCTTGTAGGGAAGGGAGTCAGACAAGGTATGTTGGCACTCAGGGGCAGAGAAACCCACAAACACGTCTCCTCATCTCTGGCAATAAAAGAAAACGAAAACCAGCCCCTACAAAGTCAATCTCTGCTGGCTGCCCTTTGATGACACCCCAAAGTGGCCACTGGAGGCAACAGCCTCCCATTGCCCAGGGGTAGAGTTGGCCCTCAGCTCTTCTCTTCTCGCAAGAAAAGAGCAGACCCAAGGGAGGCAAGGCTTTTCTGCAAACATTTGCACTGCAAATTAATACTGTACACCATTTCTGAAGGGTCATGAGGAGCCCTGGTGGCGCAGTGGTTAAATGCCGGCACTGCTGTTGCCCTGTCTACTTTCTATTTTATTGAAATAGATGTTAAAGTCCATCCATCACTCAGCTGCACTCACTCACATCAGGCTCAGGAGGTGGGGCTGAGGGGAGCTTTCCACTGGCAGAGGCATTGTTTGCTAGTCTGGGAGAACTCCAAAATGGAGGAGAAAAAGGGGTCCTAGTTATAGGGCTGAATATGTCCTGGGGACCAGATGGTTGCATTTTTATGAAGATGGACCTCAGCTTTGTAGTTCAAAGAAAATACAGCCAGGCATCCTCGTAGTTTCCTGCAAGATGCCTTTCTCATCCAGGGATGCATGCCTCCAAAGTGTAACTTTCCTGGCTGTTTGAAATGTTAATTTGATCCCAGAGACCTCTTGTCTCCTGTTGGTGCTGTTACTGCTGAAAATCCATTCAAATGGTGTGTGGGAACCATTCCAAGATTCACCTAGGATGTGTGACAGAAAACAGGGCTACCCTTTGATAGGTATCCATAGCTCTACTGCCTACGTGTCCTTCCAGTAGATCGCTATGGCTCACTATGTTTGATATAAAATAATTATGATCCTCAGAACATAGCATGTAGGTGGCGTAGGTGGGGTAACTCTGCAATCACAAGGTTGTGAGTCCGATCTGCCGGTCTCCTGGTCGACTCAGCCTTCCATCCTTCCACAGGTTGGTAAAATGAGTACCCAGCTTGTTGGGGGCAATTAGCTACCACACTGTAAACTGTTTAGAGAGCACTTAACTGATAAGCGGCATAGAAATATACATGCTATTGCTATTGCTATGTTCCTCTATACTCCTGTTCTGAGCAAATTGAAAGAAGATGCCAGCATCTTTCCTCTGTTGTTGTGTTGTGTGCCTTCAAGTTGCTTCTGACTTGCACTGACCCTAAGGGGGAACCCATCATGGAGTCATCTTGGCCAGAAAACTTGCCACCATCACCTTTCTCTAAGACAGGGAGAAAGTCTGACTTTCCTGAGGTCATCTGCTGGCATTCTTTCCCTGAGCAGAGAATTCAACCCAGGTCACTAAGAGTCCTGGACCCACAGGAAACCATGTTGGCTTTTCATCACCTTTCAATAAAGGATCTAAATTTCCTTCTAAACTTCTCAGAATCTGGACTGACAGCTTTTAAGTACAGCCATTGCTCAATAAAGGAGAAGGAACCAAACGTGTCCCTCGAGATTGCCTTGACCCAGCAAGGCCCGGGGGGACAAAGTTGGCCTGTGAGTCCTCCGAAAGAGACCTTTTGGACCCTGGACACTGCTAGGTGTCAGGAGTGCAGAAGGAGATCCAGGACCTACAGTTAACATTTGTGTGGGTGAAACAGGAATGGAGCTGAGGTCCCATAAAGAACTTAGGTACACACATGAGAAACCTCATTCCCCCCCCCACATATATACTTTGGTTTTCTGAGAACTACATGAACACATCATTCTGCACAAACTTGTGGCTATACATATACGACTACCAAGTCTGTGTGACAAGAGACTTGATGTTCTGTGACCACAATGAGATCCTTATCAGGAGCACATAATGTTCTAATACTTCTTGTGATGCTATTAGCTGCATTGTGGCAAGATCAAAGCCAAATCCAGAACAATGAGAGGATCTTTCACAGTCTGGGCAAAGTCAGGGTGGAGATTCCTGCTAGCTAAGTTATTCTATTCACCAAAGGTGAGTGGAAAACAGCCCTTCTTCTTCTTCTTCTTCTTTTTCATCCCTGAATGGAAACAGCAGCAAATGTTTACCAGAGACCTCAAGAAAGGACACACAACCTTGTGAAGATGTAATTTTCTTGATTTTTCACCCACATTTTACTGCCCGTCCTGGGAAAGATAACCTTCCCTCTCGCTGAACTACCCCCCCCAATAGTTAGTAAACCACTGGATCTAGTTGCTAGCTTTACAAGGCAATCTCATCCTAAACATTCACTTGTCCTGTCTCACTGGATTTGATGAAACTTAGTTTGTTCAGGAATACCTTCCTGGTACACCCCGCTCCAGAAAATGTGTTCCTCCAAACACCCTACATAGAATCAGAGGATCCTAGAGCTGGAAGGGACCACAAAGGCCATCTAGTCCAACCCTCTGCCAGGTAGGAATCCACACCTAAAGCCCTCCTGAACGATGCCCATGTTTCTGCCCATATAATAACCTTGCAGCTGTGCCATATTTCTTCTCCAACTCACCTGGTGTCTCAGGAGATGTTGTGGATCTCAGAAGCCCTCCTGGCACATCACCAAGCCCACCCCACCACCCCGACACATAATGGGCTGGGGTGTGTACCCACAGCAACTGGGGCAGATTGCCATCATGGGCAGAGCTGGCTGATTGTTCGGCATCTCTCCTCCCTTTCCCTCTTTCTGACGTGAGGTATAAAGCAAACAGGCTCTGTAGCCAGCATGTGCCACAGTGCCAAGGGGGAGATGGGGAAGAGAAGCATTCTTCTCCTGATGGGCCTCCTTGTTTTCTGGGCCAGGAGACCACCTGCGTCTGCTCAGAGGGGGAGAGGTAAGGTCTCAAGCTTTCCTGGTAGGCTGCCTGTGATGGGAGGTGAACATCTCTTTGCATTGAAGAGGCACCTCTTTTTGAGATGCAAACAGTAGCTGCTAGTGGTGGGGGATAGTAATTGAGGGCTAGGAGAGCAGCCATATCTATGAAATGGAAAACTGTCTGAAGGTCCAGAAGGACGATGATCTCCTCTATGAGTCTGCCCAGCTCAGGGAAGGCCCTTCTCTCCACCCACCTACCCCACCTTCACTGGTGCCTATGGTGGAAACAACACTTCATCTGGAGTCCTGTATTCAGTTCTGGCCACTCCATCTTAAGAAGGATATAGAACTGTTGGAGCAGGTTCAGAGAAGGGTGACTTGGATGACAAGTTGTACAGAGAACAGAACAAACCAAGGAGGTGCTCATGTTCAGCCCGGGGAAGAGAAGACTCGGGGGGAGGGTGACATGATGTCCCTCTTTAAATATCTCAAGGGCTGTCCCAGAGAGAAGGGACAGGTCTGTTCTCTGCTGCCTCAGGTGGAGGACCAGGTCTAATGGTTTTGGAGGAGGTGTTGGGGGCACCTGACCAGAAGTGCTCCTGGGAGCTGCCTCTCATTTGCAAGAGTTTGGAAAGGCAGCTTTCCCTCTTCACGCCCAAAGGAACACAGGCCAAAGCAGAGCAGTGCTCCCATTCCCCACTCTCACTCCCCCTACCTGAGACTTTTTAGTAGGGGAGGGGGAATCAAGGGCTGCCCCGGAGAGGAGGGCCCAGCCTTGTTCTCGGCTGCTCCAGAGGGTAGAACTGGATCTCATGGTTTTAAGCTAGAGGAGGGTAGATGTTGACTGAACATTAGAAGGACTTTTGTGACAGTGAGAGTGGTTTGGAAAGGGAACCAGTGGCCTAGAGAGACAACGGTGGGGTCTTCTTCTTTCTGTGGATGTCTTCAAAAAGAGGCTGGACAGCTGCCTCCTTCTGGGATGCTTTAGATGGAGATCCTGCATAGAGTGGGGGTCTGTGTGTGGACTCCATGGCCCATAAGGCCCCATCCAAATCCATGATTCGGTGATTCTATGAGAAGCTTCTCAGTGGCTGTCCCCAGCCCTGGACCTCCTTTCTACAGGAGCATCCTTCCTTCTAGTCCTTCTGTTGACGGGTTCAGACTTTTTAGTTTCAAGCGACCTTCAGGAACTAACTACTTATGGGGAAAAGGTTGTTAATGATGGCCATTTCTGCACCAGCCAGCCCCTCCCAAAACTGCAAACTCCAGGATTCCATAGGATGTTGAAAGTGGAATAATAGGGCTATAACAATCTACTACAGAAATGACCAATGTGTTATACTGGCCATATGTGTTACTATTTAATAGATGCGTTTTAAAATTGCTTTTACTTCACAGATAGCTTCTCTACATTTTAATCGGGGGAAAGCTTGGAGAAGTTGTTGAGAATGGAGACAGAAAAGTCACAGGGGAGAGCAGAATGACAAACAAGGGGAGGGATGAGATCATGAAAGAGCAAGACCTGCAAATGGAGATTTGGCCCCTCTGGGAAAATAAAACCGCAGCCATTGTGGTGTGAAAGCTGCACTGGGGATAATTGCAAATAGCCCTGAATGGAATCACTTTAGAGAGGACCACAGGAGCACAATTACTAAAAGTGACACGGCTTGGAATGAGCCACTTTATCTGATGATATCCCACTGACTCCTAAGAGCTTATCAGAGGAGGAAAGCAAATTGCAATTACAGCAGGATAATACTGTTTTTTGAGAGCCAGCGTAGTGTCATCATTTGAACATTGAACCCTGGAGACCAAGCTTCGAGTCCCCACTCAGCCATGGAAACCCACTGGGTGACCTTGAGCACATCACATACTCTCAGCCTCAGAAAACTCTGTGATAGGTTCTCCCTAGGGTCATCATGAGTTGGAAACAAGTTGAAGGCACACAACAACAACAACAACAAGAGTGCCTTTGGCTTATCACATGACCCCATTTCTCTTCTGTTTTCCTCCTGGTACTGCTGAAGAGTATTTCTTCTATTAACTCCAAAAAATCCATTAATACATCCCTTTGTAAAAGAAGTCTTTCCCACCGGGAGAACAACAGAAAAGGAATGAGGTCATGTGATGAGTCCCAGGCACAGACTAGAAATTGCAATTATGCAATTGTGCAATTGCACTTTACCTGCCTTGTGTGATAAACTCCCTAGATTCTTGGACAGAATCCAAAACCCAGGCAGTAATACCTGTAAGACTTTGAAAACAACAACAACAACTACTACTACTACTACTACTACTACTACTACTACTACTAACTAATAATAATAATAATAATAATAATAATATCATCTCTTAAAGTGGCCTCCCTGGATGCCTCCAAGTCAGCAGAAGGGAAGCCTGCTGGGGCTTCCCTTTTTTGGGGAGAGGGGGAATAAATCATATTTATTAGATGAAAAAATAAAACAAAACATACTATGTTAAACATCACATTATGAGACCTACAATGCTCTTTATTTACTCCTTCCCCCTCCCCTTCCTCCCCTGTTAAAAATCACATCCCATTTTCCTTCAACTATAAGTGTTTAACAACCTATTGCAATTAACTCCTGTCTATTCTACCTTGTTGCCACATCTCCTTTCATACCTTTCTTACAATTTCATTATCAAACCTCAAATCCCATCGTTACAGTGTCCTGGTTCCTTTTTCTTACATGAACTATGAAAGACTTCCAAGACTCCAGAAGGGATTCTACTGAGTTCTCATAAAGCTTGTTAATTTACCTAACTGCACCAAATCCATTACTTTATGCAACCGGGGCTTCCATTTTGATAGCACAACTGTATCTTGCCACTGCTGAGTTCTTTTGCATGCATGAGATCTCAGTCTGATCCTTCTCTGCTTTCCCTGCAGTCACATCGTCGTCTTCTGAGGAACATCTGCCAACGCGTCCTGGTAGGTCCTCTTCCTTTCTCTTCTGGGTCTGTGGGCTGGCTTAGGGCAGCCCGTTCCTTCTGGGCCTCAACTGGTGGGTTCTTCCCATTCCAAATTTCCTCCTTCTTCTCTTTCCATCTTTCTTTCCAGCCAGGAAATGTCCAAGAAACGTGAAGGGCAGAGAGACGGAGTGTGGCTCCTTCTGCTCCTTGCGGGGCCCCTGCCCGGAGAACGAGCTCTGCTGCCGATACGGCTGCCATCAGGAGTGCCTGCTCCCCGTTGACGGTAGGGGCTGCCAGCCTTTCTGGTTTTCACCCTCACATGCAAGAGCAAACTATTTCCACATCTTTTCTCTGCTACTAAAGAAGATTAACATTTCTTTATTATATCTTTATTAATAATTTTACAAAATACTAAAATTCTATAAATCCATGTAAAGGGAAAAGAGAAAAAAAAGGAGGAGGAGGAGGGCGGCCAAAATGGTGAAGGGTCTGGAAGCCATGAAGCCCTGTGAGGACCATCTTGTTACCCTGTATGTTGGGGGTCCCGGGAGTGGCGCCCAAATTACTAAATAAAAACACAAGGTGGGGGGGGAATTAGACTTGAGCACTCTCTTAAGCAGAACGAGAGGCAGGGTAACTTTATCTGGGATCTTTAACCCTATGTCTACAGCGTCAGGTCAGAGAGCGGTTAGACAAGTTCTAAAGCAACAAATAATATTTTATTGAGAACAGACAACACAAAAGACACCACATACACTAACTAACTGAGAAATAGAAATGGAGAGTTTTGGCGGAGTGGGTAATACGACACCTGTTCACGTAGTCCTGAGCCCTTTTCGCACGGGCCTTTGCTCGCGCGACAGCCCCGTGAGCCTCGCGGGAGTGGGAGCGTCGCTCCACACGACGCACTCCCACTTCCGCCCGGCTCACGGGGCTGAAGCGGCGCGAGCGCGGGTTTTTTGATTTTCGCGTCCAAGCGAAAATCACCCCGCGCTCGCGCAACGCTCCCGGCGCCCACCCGCACTTACCTTTCGTGAGGAGCCTCCGGGAGCTGGTCGGGTCGCGCTTCCTTCCCTCCGCCCCTGCGGAAGGAAGGAGCGGGGTGGGGAGCTAGCACGACGGACGCGACGCCTGCTTCGCGCGCGCGCGAGTGCGCGGGGGGGACGCGACGCCACCCGCTTCGTGCGCGCGGGGGGAGGAATCCGGCGCGACGCCGTCCGCTTTGCGCGCACGCACGGGGGGGAATCCGGCGCGAGGTCTCCCGCTTCGCACGGGGGGAGGCCGGCTTACGCGGCAAGCCTCCTTCGGTGCCGCTTCCCCGCTGGTTCCTTCGCCTGCGGAAGGAAGGAGGGGGAAGCGGCAGCCTCCCAGAGGAGCCTTCTTGTGCTTGCCGGCCTCCCCCGCTTGCACTAGAAGCCTCAGTGAGAAAAGGGCCCTGGAGAGAAGAGGAGGTCGAGGGGAAGAAACCTCGGCGCAGTTCGCTGAGGGGAGCTCATCAGACCAAACGACAGCAAGGCGGCATGGAAGTCCAAAGCGATCCAGAGCGATCCGAGGAAAGCTCGGAATTGGGGACCTTTTATAGGGTGAATTGCGTCCACGGGCCATGCCATGCTCGGTAAGAACAAAGGGAATTTGGAGCTGGACAAAAGCGTTGGAAAAGGTCAGGTTTTGCATGATGGGCTTAGCGCTGGATGACAATAGTATGGCCAGTATGCAAATGGCCCAACATAAAGGAATGTCTCGGCACTCGGCCGGGCGTCTTTGTGTAAAGTCGCGCTGAGCAAGGCTGGTTTGCAAGAAGGAGTGGTCCCTGAAGCATCGGAGAGGCATTAAGTTGCCTGCCTAATTGCAGTTTGGAATGTATAACCATTAACGGCCGTGCCTATTATGTGCTCATCCGGTGGCCCTTGCAAACACGTGGAGTGGGGTGGCAGAGAAAGATCAAGTAAAGGCCAAATTATTTGATATCAAGAGATATCTAGTGCTATCACCAGACATGACAGAACCGTGGTAACAGTCTTAGGGAGCTGGGTATGTTTAGTCTGCAGAAGAGAAGGTTAAGAGGGGACAGAATAGCCACGCTTAAATATTTGAAGGGATGTCATATTGAGGAGGGAGCAGGCTTGTTTTCTACTGCTCCGGAGACTAGGACACAGTGCAATGGATTCAAACTACAGGAAAAGAGGTATCACTCAAACATTAGGAAGAACATCCTGACAGAGCCATTCGACAGTGGAATATGCTGGAGTGTGGTGGAGTCTCCTCCTTTTTTGGAGGTTTTTATGTAAAGGCTGGATGGCCATTTGCTGGGGGTGCTTTGAGTGTTTGTTCCTACATGGAAGAAAGGGGTTGGACTTGATGGCCATTGTGGTCTCTTCCAACTCTATGTTTCTATGATTCTATGAAAGGAAGAATGATAAGAATTCCAAATGATCTTAACAGAATAGAGAGCTGGGCTGAAACTAACAAAATGAATTTGAACAGTAAGAAGTGTAAGGTACTACACTTGGGCTGAAAAAAATAGCATGGAGAGATATAGGATGGGTGACACCTGGGTTGATCATAGGACATGTGAAAGGGATCTAGGAGTCTTGGTAGACCACAAGCTGAACATGAGTCAGCAGTGTGATGCAGCAACTAAAAAAGCCAATGTGATTCCAGGCTGCACCAATAGGAGTAGAGTGTCTAGGTCAAAGGAAGTAATAGTCCCAATTTATTCTGCTTGGTTCAGACCCCACCTGGAATCCTATGACCAGTTCTGGGCACCATGTTTCAGGAAGAACATTGACAAGCTGGAATGTGTTCACAGGAAGGTGACCAACATGGTTGAAGGCCTGGAAACCATGAAGCCCTATAAGAAATTCCACCTGAACCTCAGGAAGAACTTCCTGATGGTCAGAGTTGTTCGGCAGTGGAATCTGTTACTGCCTCTATGGAATATGGAGGAGTCTCCTCCTTCTTTGGAGGTTTTTAAACAGTGGTTGGATGGCCATCTGTCCAAGGGAGGGCTTTGATGTGGGTTCCTGCATGGCCGAAGGGGGTTGGACTGGATGGCCCCTGGGGTCCCTTCCAACTCTATCATTCTATGAAATGGCTTAGGGATCTGGATATGTTTAGCCTGGAGAAGAGAAGGTTAAGAGGGGACATGATAGCCATGTTTAAATATTTCAAGGGATGTCAAGTTGAGGAGGGAGCAGGCTTGTTTTCTGCTGCTCCAGAGACCAGGACACTTATGAAGCCATGGCTTCAAATTCCAGGAAAAGAGGTTCCGTTGCTGCCAGGGAGTGCGGTGGAGCCTCTTCCTTCTTAGGAGTTTTTTCAATAGAGGCTGGATGACCATCTGTTAAAAGGAAGGGCTTTGGCTGGGTATTCCTGCATGGCAGAAGGGGGTTGGACTGGATGGCCCTTGGGGGTCTCTTTCAGCTCTGTGATTCTATGGTTCTATGAAATAAAAGATTAACAAAAGTCCTAAAGCATAAGGGTTAGAGATTAAAGATTAAAGAAAAAGCTGACTTCCATTTATTCCTTTAAATGGTGTATGACATTCAAATTATTTCAGGCCTCTTAAAGATAATATCCAACATTTCTCTAATACACTATTTCATTTCTTTTAACAACCAAGAAAGAAAGAAAAAAATCTTCTTCCAAAGGTTAACATTAGTATAGCAATCACCATCTCTCTATATTCTCATCCAGCCTATGAGCCATTACACCATATTCCATTGTGATAAGTGTGATTCCGTTTTCTAATCTACCTATTAAATTAATGACA
Source organism: Ctenosaura bakeri (assembly GCA_948474755.1). Taxonomy (NCBI): domain Eukaryota; kingdom Metazoa; phylum Chordata; class Lepidosauria; order Squamata; family Iguanidae; genus Ctenosaura; species Ctenosaura bakeri. Next base: position 15,382 of record CAOLHI010004867.1, on the reverse strand, counting down.
TGGTGTTAACCTCCACTACTTAAAACTATAAATATTTCACAAGAAAATATTAATAATTCTAAAGAGTTCCCAATCGCTAGTCACACTTCATAAAGTCTTTTGGACATATTTTTGGTGCTGAAATAAATGTAGTTTGTCTGTGCTGGAAGGAAGAAATAAAGAAAGAGAGAAAGAGAGAGAAAAGAAAGAAAGAAAGAAAGAAAGAAAGAAAGAAAGAAAGAAAGAAAAGTTTTTTTTCACAGATTTACATTTCTTCTGGAGGAAACAGAGGCTATGATCTTAGACCTTTTCCGCACTACACTCTTATAGCGCGATGATTCCACTTGCAACATCCTCTGGAATCCTGGGGTTTGCAGTTTCGGGAGGGGCCAGCCGGCTCAGGATTCCAGAGGATGTTGCAAGTGGAATCATTGCGCTATAAGAGTGTAGTGTGGAAAAGGCCCAAGATTGTGCTTCTCTGGTATAAATCTATACTCACATAGCCAAATGTTCTTTCTGCTGTTTCACCTTTCTGCTGAAGACCAGTGTGGTGCAACCAAGTGCATCTCTGCCCAGGCAGAGGGGTATCTAGGGTGGGGCAAGTAGGGTACCTGCCCTGGGGACCAATGCCGGGAGACATGGAAGGACCATGCTGGAAGATTTAGTGGTAGTGGTGGTGGAGAGTTCAGCCCCACAGGTAGGGGCACAACTTCCTCACTTGCCCCAGGTGCTGTTTACACTAGATACGCCTCTGTGCCCAGGTGACAGCTTATGGTCCCTTTGTTTGATGGGGAATTCACAGTTAGGGACCTCCTTTAAATTATTCATTCCCACAGGGAAGAATGCATCAATAGGATGCATTGGTTGCATCAATAGGAGTAAAGTCCTACACTTAGGTAGAAAAAATGGAATACAGAAATATAGGGTGGGGGACACGTGGCTGGATGACAGTACATGTGAAAGGGATCCAGGAGTCTTCATAGACCACAAGCTGAACATGAGTCAGCAGTGTGATGCGGCAGCCAAGAAAGCCAATGCAATTCTCGGCTGCATCAATAGGAGTATGGTGTCTAGATCGAGGGAGGTACTGGTACCGCTCTACTCTGCTTTGGTTAGACCCCATCTTGAATACTGTGTCCAGTTCTGGGCACCCCAATTCAAGAAGGATATTGACAAGCTGGAGCAAGTCCAGAGGAGGGCGACCAACATGGTGAGAGGCCTGGAAGCCATGAAGCCCTATGAGGATAGAGAGCTGGGGATGTTTAGTCTGCAGAAGAGAAGGTTGAGAGGGGACATGAGAGCCATGTTTAAATATTTGAAGGGATGCCATGTGGAGGAGGGAGAGGGCTTGTTTTCTGCTGCTCCAGAGACCAGGACAAGGAGCAATGGATTCAAGCTGCAGGAAAGGAGATTCCACCTGAACCTCAGGAAGAACTTCCTGATTGTCAGAGCTGTCCGGCAGTGGAAGATGCTGCCTCACTGGAGTGTGGTGGAGTCTCCTCCTTCTTTGGAGGTTTTTAAGCAGAGGCTGGATGGCCATCTGTCAGGAGTGCTTTGATGGGTGTTCCTGCATAGCAGGGGGTTGGACTGGTTGTCCCCTGGGGTCTCTTCCAACTCTGTGATTCCACAATTCTATGACTATGATTCTGATGCAGAACTTTATCCATTTTCTCCCTGCTGCAGGAACGTCTTTGAAAGCTGTGTAGCACAAAGGAAGTCTCTCCCTCCCTGCCCCCCCATACACCAGAAGTATAATGTCAATAGGAGCATTGTGTCTAGGTCGAGGGAAGTAATACTCTCACTCTGTTCTGCTTTGGCCAGATGTCGCCTGAAATACGGTGTCCATTTCTTGGCACCACAATTCAGGAAGGATACTGAATAGCTGGAATATGTCCATAGGAGAGTGACCAAAATGGTCAAAGGCCTGGAAACCCTGAAGCCCTATAAGGAGCAGCTTTGGGGCTGGGGATGTTTAGAAGAGAAGGTTAAGAGGCAACAAGATAGCCATGTTTAAATATCTGAAGAGATGTCATATGGAAGATGGAGCAAGCCTGTTTCTTGCTGCTCTAGAGACTAGGACACTATGGAGTGATGGCTTCAAACTTCAGGAAGAAAGATCCTACCTAAACCTTAGGAAGAACTTCCTGATGGTAGGAACAGTTGGACAGTGGAATACACTGCTGTGTGGGTGGGTAGAGTCATCTACTTCTTTGGAGGTTTTTAAAGAGAGGCTGGATGGCCACCTGTCAGGGGTGCTTTGATTGTGTTTTCTTGCATGGCAGAATGGGGTTGGACTGGATTTGGCCCTTGGGGGCCTCTCCCAACTTTATTAGTCTATGAGCGGAAGGTGTATTTTGGTGCAGATAGGTTTTCCCCAAGACATTGTCCCTGCTTTGTGGATGCACAAGGAATCTCTCCTGGTCCCAGACACTGTTTCTGGGCTGTAGCTTTGTGAATTTCTTTGCTCATTCCCTCATTCTGCCTCATCTTTGTCTGCCTGTCCAGTGAATCCCGGTTACTGCCCCAAGTCCAATCCGACCCCCACCACGACCTGCATGGCAAACTGCACCACTGATGCCCAATGTGGGAAGGGCAAGAAGTGCTGCCAGTGGGGCTGCTTCTCCATCTGTGTTGAGGCAGAGCCAGGTAAGACTGACCCTGGAGGGGCCCAGGAGGAAGGATGGCATGGGGAAGGGACGGTGCTGGGATTGGGCCAGAGTTCCAGCAGGTGGAAGGTGACAGGGCTGGTCTGAAAGCAGCAAGAAAGGCATCCGATTCGGGGTGTTTGTAAGACCATCAAATGGGAGGATGGGAGCCCTTGGGGTCTCTTCCATCCCTAAGATTCTGTGATTCTATTGTTTTGCTCAGAAAATTAGGAGAGGCAGTTCACTTTGTAAATAGGTTGCACCCCCCCCCCTTCAATGCATTGTTTGACATAAAAATAAAATCTGTTTTTCAAAACCAGAATGTCCACTTCCAGTTTTTTTTCCAGGCCCAGGAGCAGAAAAAAACCACATTGACTTGTTCCCCATATACCCAGAAAATAATGTTCCCTGGTAAAGGAAACAGGGGAAGTGCCATTTGCATAAATATAATGAAATTATCGACCACAACAGAGCCCACTCTGGAAATTATTCAGGACAGGTGGGTTGGTTATGGGCAGATGTGCACCTTCAGGAATTTGGATCTCAAACCCATTAGGGCTTTCCAGGCAAGCAGGAGCATCTAGGCCATTTCTGCACAAGACTATTATAGAGCTATTATTCCACCTTCAACATCCTACGGAATCCTGGGATTTGCAGTTTAGGGAGGGGTCTTTGAGGCCCTGCCATAAACTGCAAAACCCAGGATTCCATAGGATGTTGAAAGTAGAATAATAGCGTTATAACCGTCTAGTGTGGAAATGGCCCTAGAAGCAAACCGGTAGCTGAAAAAGTCCTTTAAGCACTGGTGTGATAATATCCCATTAGACTGTCCCAGTTAGGATTCCGCAGCCTCATTTTCCATGAATGGACAGTTTGGGGTCATTTTCAAAGGTAGGCACAGGTACTATGCCCTGCAACTATCCCTCTGGTGAATCACAACTCTGTCATCGTCATGGCTCTCAGGTAGAGATAGGCATCCAACAACCCTGCCTGTGCCTGCTTTGCACCAGAGGGAAATGCTTTAGAAATAGCTTTTTGGAATATGGAGCCCAGGTCTTCCTTCTTGGGTAACTGAGATCCCAGGGAGCTAAGGTTGCCATATTCTAGTTCCCTCAAATGAGGCAGCCTCAGCTGCCTATTATGTAAATCATATGTTCATTATGTGATAGAGAAAAGACAAACCAATGCACACACATAAACACACCACACACATGTGAAAATTCCCTACTCAAAACCACTCCTTGCAAAGTTGGTTTGTAAACAGGAAATCTGGCTGTTCCTTGAAGCTTTGGCTGCAATTCAAGATCCCCTCAATGTAGTGAAAATATCTGCCTGTGGAGATATGCCACACCAGCACTACCCAAGCCTCATGTGGAATGAAACCTTGGGTCTCACAGGTCAGTGACTGAGTGCTGTGCAGTGACCAATAAGCAATGATCTTGCTGCATGCACAAATGTTTTTCCATTGCTGTCAGCAGAATACATCCATTGCATGACAGCTAATAATTTCCCCCACATGCCTAGCATGATTTACACATGATAATGTGTCACTAACAGGATTGCAGACCTTCTGTGCCATGGAGGGGGCACACAACCTTTCACTCAGAGACCACCTCTTAGCCCCCAAGCTGTTTTCTGTGTCCCCCTTTTTCTTTACCACTTTTTCCCCTCCCAGGACTCCAATACTTTTAACCACTGCAAGAGATGGCGATGCTTAGAAGGTTTTTCTTTACTAGGATTAGGGATTTTGCAAACTTTAGAATCTTGCTTGAAGCATCAAAACAACATTGACTGGAGGGTCTGCTAATGTCAAACCTGGCAGAAGCACTGTGCCATATTCAGCCAGACAGCCCTAGTAAGTAGATACATTTTTTTAAAAGTTTCAGATTTGGAAAAGGTTTTTATATCTGAAGACGTTCAGCATGCCCAAAACACAAACAACTGTTTAAGAAAGTGAACAACAATGCCACTTGCAAAAGCCCACATCAAAGCAGGGTACCTATCCAACCCCAGAGAATTGTGGCATGCCTGAGGCATAAAGAGAATACATAAGCAGATGCACCAAGAAGGTGTTGGGGGGAAAAAATCCCATAGTGGTTGAAGAAAGAAGCATCCATCTTTAGATACCCTGTTATCTGACAACTCGCTCTTTTGATGCTTCCATGTTAATGACAAGTTCCGTTAATTCAGACCATTTCCACACTGCAGTCTTATAGCACGATTATTGCACTTTCAACATCCTATGGAATCCTGGGGTTTGCAGTTTCGGGAGGGGCCTCAAAGGCTGTCCATGCACCACAAAGGCCCCTCCCAAAACTGCAAACCCCAGGATTCCACAGGGTGTTGAAAGTGCAATAATCGCGCTATAAGAGTGCAGTGCGGAAATGGACTCAGTGGGGCTTCTGTCCTTTCATCAGCTCTTCTTACCTATTGAGGCTCACTTGGGAGCACCTGGACATGCACGCTGCTTGCAAAGTAAACCGAGCTGGGATGGGGAGACAAGGTGCCAAGCCAGCTGGGAAACTTTGCAAGGAGCAAACATATACGGCCAGTCCCCGGTGAGCCTCCGTAAGTCCTTCTTGCTCCCCAGAGTACATTACACGGGTTCCAATTCTGCTTGCTGACAGTGCTCTGGTCCCTAACCTGTCGTGCAAGCAGGGGAAGCCTGTAGGCTAACTATAGGTGGCCTCCACCATATGATTGTTGAAGAGAAGTCCAGAATTTCTAAATGTCCTTGTGTAGAAGACTCTCCACGTTTCACATTAAGTTTTTCTTTCCTTAAAAGTCAGTTAGCAGTAGAATGCTATGCAACTGTACTCCAATGCAATTACCATGGAGATCCATGGTGCTTGGCCTAAGTATATGTAAGGATTGCAGCCTGAAAGACGAGATGGCTCTAAAAGGGGATCTTTCCCATCAGCCCAGTCTGTCAGCTCCATGTGCGTTCACTCACGTATACTTTAACCATCTTCCCTTTGAGCTGTTCTCTTGGTCAGGGCTCAGAGCTATCACTTTAACCCTTTCATAGAAATGCTACTTAGCTTTGCTGAACACACTATGTGCATGTGTGTGATGTATGTATCAAAAGGGCACTCTACAGTTTTAATTATCCAAGGCTCGAAAAAGTAATGCCGATTATAGCTATGAGTTGACACTAGAGGACAGTAGCACTCTCCTTTCCAGGAGAAGAAGTGAGAATGCAGATTTTGCCTCATACTTTGACTTCTACAGGGGCTAGCAGTTAGTTGGGCTCCTCTGTCCCTTTCCAACTCTTTTATGAGTCTATGGTATGTTTTTCAGTTGTATTTTGTAGCAATCCCCTTTGCAAATTGCCTTGAGTCTTCCACAAGGAAAAAAGTGGTAAATAACTATATCACAGCATATCATATCATGTCATATCGTAATATTCTTCTTCTCAGCTCACCCTGGTGTGTGCCCACTGAAGAAAGTCTTGCGTAGGGATTCTTCCTGCAGGAGCAACTGCCAGAACGACCATGACTGTCTCCCGGAGCAGAAATGCTGCTTCACAGGTTGCAGCCTCCAATGCACAGACCTCGAGGAAGGTACTAGGAAACATCTCACAAAGCATTTTTTCTCCACGATGAAGCCAACTTCCTGGCTGGTTGTCAGCCATCCTTGTGCTTTTCTATTTTCTTCTGCTGGGGAGCTGAAGCACATAAGCCCCTGAACCACAAAAACTACAGCTCTCAAGCAAAGAACTCTGAGGAAGCAGCCACAATTGTTATAGTGGTTTCAGTACAGACACACCATTGAGTTTGCCCTGCATAAGAGATGTAGGACAAAATATGGTAAACTCAGTTGTGGTTTAATGGCCATGTTGTTACTCCCAAATAGGAGACACCCAGTGGTATCTACCTGTGCGTTCATTCATCATCCAATGTGCCAACAATAATGGGGGGATTTTTCGTGCAAAATACAGTGGACCCTCCACATTTGTGAGGGTCCAGGGTGCAGAACCCTTGCAAAAGCAGGGAAAAAAATGGGAGGGATCCCCCCACTCATTCCCTTGCCTTTTGCACTGGTGCATGAGCCTTTCTCCTCTGCATTGGGGCTGGAGGGGAGGGAATGAGAAGTGGGAGCAATGGAGGGAAAAAAAGGAAAGCATATGTGTGCCTTGCCCCACATTCCCTTGCCCTTTGCCCGGTTGCCCTTGCCTTCTTTCTCCACCCCTGGCAAAATGCAAGAGAATAGGAGGAGGATGCTGGGGAGCCAGGGAAGCAAATGCACGCTTTATGAATAATCAAACTTGCAAAGGTCAAACCCACAAATTTGGAGGGAGGACTGCAATTGCCCTGAAATACTCTCTGAACAGTGAAGAACACCCAGTCTGTGCTCAATTGATATTTACCCCGCTCTGATGGCCATGGCTTGTTCAAAATAGGCGATAGGTCTTCTAGCTTTTCATGATTTATGATTTATTATGATTTATCTTTGTGCAGTTGCTCAACTGCTACTGTTGTAAAAGTTGTGAAAAATAACATTGCAGTAATAGAAAAAAGAATGAGAGCAAGAGGGTTTTAGATAAAAGTGCACGAACAGATAATGAAACATTTAAAATTTAAGTTTCCAATGCTACCAGAAATATTTTTGTTAAATATATTTGAGAAAATTGACATGAAAGCAAGGAGGAAATATTCAAAAATTATATGTTATATGATATGTGCAGCAAGAACTGTTTTCGCTAAGAAATGGAAAGATATGAGTGCACCAACAATGAAGGATTGGATAAAAAAAAATTATATGAATTGGTTGAAATGGATAAATTGACAAAAAGATTGGAAAATAGAAACAATAATGCATTTAAAGAGGAATGGGAAATCTTAGACCCCTTATGGAAGGAGTATTGGGGGAAATTGGCAACTTTAGGATCGTATGATTAAGATAGAATATATGGATTATATAATATATAATACATGGATTACGGTAGATACTTGATAGATATGAGATATGTTAGATAGACATAAGATATGCATCTGGATATAAGACGTTTAAGATTCATCAAAAATTAAAGTTTCATTGTAACAGAGTATTTAAGTAAGAGATGTGATAAGCACGTAGAAGTTAGAGTATAGGAATTGCTATAAAGATGATAGGATGCTTAGATGATAAACCAGGATAGAAGAGAAGAATAGGATGTTTTTTCCCAATGGAATGAAGAAAGAAGTCAAAATATGTATGAAGTGAGGAGATAATTAGGTAATAAAGTATGTAAGTATGTTTTATGTAAGTATGTAATCTAAGTAAGTATGTAATATAATTTCTTGTATGTTAGTATGTTGTTTTGTTTGTAAAGGGTATAGGTGGGGTATGTATTAGGTTTGTATGTACATTTCGTATGTATGTATGTATGTTATGTTATGTTTTTTTTCCTTTTTTTTAAAAATGTGAATCAAATAAAAAAAATTTTTTTAAAAAAAAACGAAAAAGAATGAGAGCCAGTGGGGAGTTGTGGTTAGACGGTGGGACCAGGATTCTGGGTGAACAGGGTTCAGACCCCTGTTTGGCCATGGAAACCCACTAGGGCACTTTGAGTGAATCACACTGTCTCATCCTCAGAGGAACGGAAGGGCAAAAAACCCCTCTGAATAAATCTGGCCAAGAAAACTTTTTTGTGCATTAGCCTTCAGGTCACCCTAAGTCAGAAATGACTTGAAGGCAAACAACAGGAAGGAAAAAGGACCTGCTTTGGATTGAAAACAAAAACTAGGCAGGGAGCACCTCATTGCAGTGAAGCTGAGCAGGCAGGCCACTGGAAGGAGGGTGCTTTCCTTCCCAATTCAGTCCCTCTTGCCCAGGACAAACATGCAGCCACCCAATATTTTGGCCTGGAAACCATGAAGCCCTCTGAGAAGCAGCTTAGGGAGCTGGGGATGTTTAGCCTGGAGAAGGGAAGGTCAAGAGGGGACATGAGAGCCATGTTTAAGTCTTTGAAAGGCTGGCGTATGGAGGATGGGGCAAGCTTGCTTTCTGCTGCTCCAGAGACTAGCAGCATTTCCACACTAGACTGTTATAGCACTATTACTCCACTTTCAACATCCTATGGAATCCTCAAAGGCTCCTCCCTAAACTGCAAACCCCAGGATTCCATCAGATGTTGAAAGTGGAATAATAGCACTATAACAGGCTAGTGTGGAAATGCCTGGAACACCGAGCAATGACTTCAAACAACAGGAAAAGAGATTCCACTTAAATATTAGGAAGACCTTCCTGAGGGTAAAAGCAGTTTGACAGTGGAGAACACTTCTGCCTCAGGGGAGTGTGGTGGAACCTCCTCCTTCTTTGGAGGCTTTGAAACAGGATGGCTTTGACTGTGTCTTCCCGCATGGCAGGAGGAGCTTGTGCTCAATGGCCCTTGGGGTCTCTTCCAACCCTAGGACTGTGTGATTCTAGGATTTCAGCCCCACTTCCAATACTGTTGTCCTTTCTCTCCCCACCCCATTTGTGTGGCAGATGTCTGTGAACTCCCCAAGGAGCCTGGTTCCTGCACATCGCCCATGGAATACTTCTACTTCAACACCTCCACCATGACATGTGAGAAGTTTCAGTACAGTGGCTGCAAAGGGAACGCAAATCGGTTTTACACCAAGGAGGAGTGTGTGCAGCTCTGCGGAGAGAAAGGGACGGGTGAGACAGGTAAGGGGGCAGCCAGAGGGCAGGACAATGGGGAGGCCTTTAGGCTTTGTCTAGAACAGAAGGAAGGAGGTTTCTAGTCCTCATGACCACTCAGTGGCATAAAAGCTGTTTCTCCATGTCTCATCTTCTGTGTTTACTTGGAGAAAATGTAGAAAATCAGTTCAGTGGGGATGATGGATTATCTCTGCCTAAATATAAGGAAGAACATCCTGATGGGAACAGCTGTTTCAATGGTGGGATATAGTTCCCCAGAAGATGGTGAACCCTCAGGGGTGTAGTCAAGGGGTGTAGCACTGAGGAGAGTGAGAGGAGGAATGCCCTGGGCTTGGCAGCCCACCAAGGTTCACCAGCTGCCTAATTAGTGAGATAACGGCAGCTCCGTAAGGCAGTCTTGGGGGTGAAGTAAACTCTCAATAAAACACAACAACAGTCCAGAAAGGGAATAGTCCAAAAGCCAAACTGAGAATCCGAGTGAAGTGTCGAGGTCCAGGGTCCAAAGCACACAGGTAGAGGATGCAAGAAGCACCATGGTTGTCACTACCAAGAGTGCCAGTAGCTTCCAGCAACCTTCTGCTGTTGAGGCCTCTGATACTATAGGCTCAGCCTCCTGGCCAGCCGTGTCCTAATTCACGAGCCCTTTCCATATAGCACTGCCCGAGGCCTGGACTCTGCCTTTCCCTCCTGCACTGGTAGCCGTAAGGGCTGCCTTTTCATGTTTCTGGGGTGTGGCTGCTGGGAAGGGACCAGTCTAGGTCCTGGGAGTTGGGGTCCTGGGGCAAGGGCATGACACAGAATATCATTCACACCTAGAACTCTTTCATTTGCTGGGTTCACTTTGCCTTAGTCTCTGTGCCTCCCCTTCTCTTTGGGGGGCTACTTCCACTGAAGAGTTACATTACTGCAATGCTAGAAATCTAGGGATTGGAAGAGAATTTCACTGGGGGGCATAAGTCTATTTTGGAGGCAAAATCCTTGTTTTGACCCACCCCCATTTCCACACTCCTGCTGTCAGGAACCGAAATCACACACACACAAATGTAACAGTGCTAATACACTATTTATTAAGAGTGTGATGCATTGTACAGGACTTCGGTGAGTGAACTGAAAGTAATTAGCAAAATCCAAACATTAGAAGCAAAAGATTCCCTTCCCACAGCAAGAGACCTTGAAGAGCCAGCTTAGGCTGGTAGTTCTTATCAGTGCTGCATTCCTAGCTTTGTTGATCTCATGGTTTCTGGTTCCCATCCTTGGTTACAAGCAAGCAGCTAATTAACTACTACTGCATGTCCCATATTGAAATATGGAGGGCTACCCAACACCTACGGTCTCTCCTTCATCAGAGGTGGTCGAGCAGAGGTTGGCTGTCCGCCGCTCTAGGGCAGATATTTGCTGTGGGTTGAGGTGGGGAGGGCAGGGGTTGGAGAAACTCACAAACAATCAAATCTGTGAAAGTCAGACCTGCAGATGTGGAGGGCCAACTGCAGTAACAGCAACAGCAACCACTATGGCAGACTTATATCTTTGTGAATGGCCTCACAAGCACCCAACACTTAATTGAACAGTTTCACAACACTCTTATTCCCTGATGCTTGCCATGGCGTTATACAATGTCTGGATGACAATTGGCCCAGTGGCAGAAGGTAGGGTGACTGATTTGCCATGGCCCAGTGCGCAATGAGCATGGATGCGCATCAAGGCACTCCCCGATGCACATCCAGACACTGGCCAGGAAGTGCCAGAACACAAAGGGAGCACTTGATGTGCGTGAGAAGTGCCCAATGTGCCTCAGAAAATGGGAGAAGTGGAACTGCATGGAACATGCCACGTTGCTCAGTGAAGGTCAGAGCTCCCGGTTGCCCCGATTCTTGGAAAGGATTCACATTCTTGGTCCAAACCTCCAATCAGCAACACATGGTAGGCTATGGAACCAATATATTGTATTAGTAAGTATTAATAACACAATATTCATTCATAAGCCGCCTTTTCCCTGATAAGGAAGCAGCTTGCAAAACTTAAAACAAATGCAGATTAAAATGCAGACAAAGGTTTCAGTAAAAACCTATAAAAACTATTTTAATCAATTTAATTAAAGCTATTTTAAACTCCAAAATTATGAATGATGTATATGCTTGTTTGAAGCTTTGCTGTTGATCTAACTTATAAGTGGGGGAGGGAAGCATGCATTTCAGCACATTGTATTTGCCAAAACACATTTGTACCCTTTTTCGGAACTAACGCAGGTCTGCAAGTTGGTTAACAATGATAAGAGTCAACCCTGTAGCTTAACTGCTGTAGCATTTCTGAGTAAAACTCAGCTTGCCTTTGGCCATTTCCGCACTAGCCTGTTATAGTGCGATGGTTCCACTTTCAACCTCCTCTGGAATCCTGGGGTTTGCAGTTTCGGGAGGGGCTGGCCAGCCCCTCCCAAAACTGCAAACCCCAGGATTCCAAGGAGGTTGAAAGTGGAACCATCGTGCTATAACAGGCTAGTGCGGAAACGGCCATGTTTCAGGATTTCTATTAATGCTGTCCTTCTAGGGCACCAGGCAGTTGTGAGAAACGCTGCTGCCCTCTGCTGTCAGATAAGTTTCTCTGCACTGCAGATTTAAACCACTTTCAAACCAATGCAAACAGCATTTTTTTGGTGTATGAGTAGCAGGGCAAATAGGAGCTGGAGGTGCAGACTTTCAGCAGGAGGATGATACAGGGGAGAAAGGGTTAAAATCCCTCCTCTCAGGCTGTAGTTCTGATCCAGCCCAGATCTGCTGTGTGTCATACTTGGTGCACAATGTGTTCTTTGAATTTTCCTGGCCATTGTACCCAAGCATGGACTTCTTACCACATAGTTCTGGCTAATGGCCTCTGGTTACAAAATGGCAACCTTTGGCCAAAACATTCAGTTCTTTGCAGAACAAGGACACTCAAACCCTCTAAAAGTTTGCATAGGTAATATTGCAATGCCTGCCTGGTGTTCATTATCCCTGATATGCTGTGTTCTTCCACATGGGTGGAGGGCAAAATGGCTTGAAATACATATAAGGCATATGATTTATGAAATGACGAGTGTGTGTTTGGGGACCAGTGACCCTCTTTGTGCTGAACCAAGGTCCATGCACTTTCTCTTCCCCATCTTCCTTGCTTAGCTGTCTTATTTGGGGTATTTCTTGCCCTTTTAGTGTCATAGAATCACAGAGCTGGAAGGGATCGCATTTAGTCCAACCTCCCTCCTTGTTTCAGCGCAGGATTCCACAACTAAAACATCCCTTTCAGGTGGTCACTCACTCTCTGTTTACGAATCTCCAGCCGAAGAAACTCTACCTGCCTTCACTGATTGTCCGCTCCATGTGCCCTAGAAAATTTCTCCCTAATCCTTGGTCTTCTTTCTTTCATTAATTTGAATCCCTTCAGATTTTAGGGACGGAAGTAATGTTTGGACATATTCCCCCAAAAATGGTTGAAAAACAGACACAATTTGTACATGGGGGCTTTTGCACAGAAGGCAGCATTTTCTGTGCTGGAAACAGCTTTCTGCATGGAAATATTTTCAGCCGTTTCAGGCACAGAAAATGCTGACTGCTGCAGAAAAATGGCACGTGTGAACATCGTCCTTCTTTTACCCATTAAACCTCCTCACAAAAGGGGGCAAGGGGCAGGGCTAGTGACTTGTGTGGCCTTTAATCCCCACTGTGTAACCCCCAGCCTCTTTTCCAGTGAAGGAGGGGACGTGTCCCGAATGCTTGGAGGCCTCAGGCGAGGGCAACGTGTTCTGCTCCGAAGACCGAGACTGCCCGGGGGAGATGCGCTGCTGTAGGTGCGGCTGTGGTCAAAAGTGCCTGCTCCCCATCGAAGGTAAGGGACGGCCATCAGACAGGAAGAAAGGCTCTTGGAAGAGTAGGCTCTTGAAAGGAGGGAATATGTTGAAACTTTGGAGAGAGAGCTACGAATACCTACGTGCATATAGAACCCCCAAAAGAAGATTGGAAGCCCCTTTTGTCTCTTTTTCTTTCTTTATTCTTCTTCTGCACTTTTTAGTTTTTACGTTATTGTATTCCAGTTTTTATCTCTTTTTTGTTCACTGTAATTCTTAATGTATTTTTTCAAAAGTAATATAAATATATTTTTTAAAAAAAGAAGATAAGAAGGTGTGAGTCAACCCAAGGAGTCATCAAGGCAATCACTCTAGAAGCCAAAGTAGCCAGCCGGAGGATCTCATACAACTGTGGGCAACTGCCTATGGATGCTTCATAATTTGGAGTCAGAGGCCCTTTCTGCATGATGCTGTTGTCCCAGCATGGGGACTGGAGAAGGATGGGACCACAACAACACTTAGGCCCTTTCCGCACCTTACCTTCTTCTGGCGCTGGGGTGCGGGGATCATGCGAGCAGCCTCCGGCAAGAGGCTCTCATGTCTGGGGTCCTTTGGCTCCACATGAGCCGCTTGCTCACACGAGAGCCCCACCTCTTCCTTCCGCAGCGCATCCCAGGAGTTTCCCAGGCTGCGCTGGGGCTGGAAGCGTGACCGGTGTGGCTCCAGAGGCTCTGCATGCCAGGTAAATGCGTGTGGGGCTTGGGAGCAATGCATGATGGCACACCATTTTCGGCTTCTAGCTGAAAATGAAAAAGTGCGCGATCAGCCCCTGCCGGCCCCGGAGCATTGCACGATTGTGAGTGTGCCATGCAGATAGCTCCTCACAATCGTGCGATGCTCCAGGTGCCCTTTCTCATGGAAAATGCCATGCAAAAATGGCCTTAGAGTCATAGAATCCTAGAGTTGGAAGAGACCTCGGGGGCTATCCAGTCCAGCCTTATTCTGCTGTGCAGGAAAAAACACTCAAAGCATCCCCAGAAAATGGCCATCCAGCCTCTGCTCAAAAACCTCCAAAGAAGGAGGAGACTCCACCACACTCCAAGACACCATATTCCACTGCCAAACAGCTCTGACTGTCAGGAAGTTCTTCCTGAGGTTTAGATGGAATCTCTTCTGTATGACATTGTTGCAGTTGCATCCTTCTCCTGTCACCAGCCGGTGCAATCATGGATTAAATCACTGATGGGTTTCCCCTATCAATGACCTGCAATCATGCAAGCCTCCTGTATTTACCTGCCCCATGGAGGGCCCTGAAGTGCAATGGAGGCTCTTCCTGCCCCAGCACAGCCTGTGAAAAGCCCAACTGCACTGTGGAAGGAAGAGGTGTGTCCGTCGTGCTTCCTTCAGCAGGGAGCAGGTCTGGTGTAGAGGGAAGTGCTCCCTTTGTTCTTCCTTCCCGGCAAAGCCACTGCCAGGATTGCCACTGGAGAACAATGGGACAAGGAAGGGTGCGGAAAGGGACAGAATCTTTTTTCACACAACTTGAATTCACTGAGTCATTTCTTTCCCTCTGCAGCAGCCCAAAACAAGCTTGCTCTGTCTTCCAGGTGATGAGACTCCTTTAGGTATTTGGAGACCTCTCTGTTTGTACGTCTCTTCCAAGCCTTCTCTTCTTCAGGGGGCATGTGCCTGACTCCAGGTTGCCTCCAGGTGCCCCAGCCAGCTCTCCTTCTTAATGCACATGTCTAGCCCACATTCTCATCTTTTCCTACCTGCTTTCTTTGCCATTATAATTTGGAAAATCCGTTTTTTGATTTTCCAAATTATAATTGTAAAGAAAGCGGTTGGGAAAAGGTGAGAGTGTGGGCTGGACCTGTGCATTAATCTATATTAATATGACTATATTTTCAAAGGGAGCCCACATAGTATAGTGGTTTGAGGGATGGACTAGGACTCTAAGAGACCAGCCTTCAAATCCCTGCTCAGCCACAGAAACCCACTGGGTGCTTTGGACCCACCTCTCTCTTAGCCTCTACTCTCTTAGCCTCGGAGGGTGGCAATGGTGGCAGGCCTTTCCAGAAGAAATTTAGCCATGAATAGGCCACGGGGACCACCCTGTGATAAGGTCACTGTAAGTCAAAGTCGACCCCAAGGCACATTGAGAACCACGTTTTGAGTCAGTGTACACCAGTGCACTCCACCAGTGCTTTGGGTGCTGGACAAAGAATCTGGGAGACCAGGTCATGAACTCCAGCTCAGCCAGAGAAGCCCACTGGGTGTCCTTGGGCACGTTACA
>CAOLHI010004866.1:72500-96456 GCA_948474755.1 Ctenosaura bakeri | reverse complement strand
GGCCTCCTAAGTGCTATGTTTTTCCCTGGTTTGTCATGACACCGTGTGTTTCCCCTTGGTTTTCCTTAGTGCTATGTTTCCCTCTGGTTCTTCTGAGCATTATGTTTTCCCCTGGTCTGCAGTAGTCCTATGACTCCCCCAGTTCCTTTTAGCGCTGCAGTTGCTTGCTGTTGTGGAGCAAAACAAAGGGCTGTCCCACCACGACCTGGCCATTTCTTCCTAGTGCTGCTGCATCTTTTCTGCCTCCCTGCTGGGAGGACAACTACCTCCTTTTCTGGAGCAAGGCAAAGAGGTGCATGCCCAGAGCTGGCTGCTCCAAATGCCAAGGGCTCCTTGTCATGCAGGCCATGGCCTCTGGCAAGCACAACTCCTCTCTCACTGTCTGTGCACTGCTGCCTTCTTGTTCCTCTTTAAACTTTCATGACTCTGCTCCTGTGGGCCAGGTGAGGCCAGACAGGATCAAAAGCTGAGAATCAAAAGACCCGCTGGGTTGTTAAACTGCTGCAGGCAGAGGAACTATTAAAATCTTGAAAGGGAAGAGCCAGCCGGATTTGCTGGGGTGGGAGATGGAAGCCTTGTGCTTGTGAGCACTCGCTCCTTTGCGCCACCAGATGGCAGAGTTGCTCAACGGAACGGTTCTGGTTTCCCAGGCAGGGGCATGCTGACCGCTGACCGGCCGGCACTGCCCCCTTTAAACACACTCCACTCCTTTCTCTCCAGGGGGACCTTAAAGGCTACCAGTCCATTTCCAGGCGCAACTCAAAGTGACCTTTAAAGCCACAAGCAAAGGAGGAGACAAGTATCCATGTGCGTACAGATGATCTATATTTTATTTTTCAAAAAGCCTTGATATTTACTCTGTAAAAAGGCCAATGTGTTTCAGCCTGTACATTAAACTGAAGGGCCTTCTACTGGGGCGTTCAAAAATGTCTCTCCATAAATGGACTTTTAAACCAATTAGGCAGTCCAGTTTATGGAGAAAGATTTTTTGCCAGCTCCAGAAATTTCTGCTCTTGATATATTGAATGCCCCTGTAGAATGCCATTCAGTTTAGTGTATAGGCTGAACTGCATTGGGCTTCACAGAACAGAATAAATCATCAAGGTTTTTTTAGAAAAAAATGAAACATAGACCATCAGTAAGCACATGGATACTCATCTCCTCCTTTGCTTGTGGATTATAATGTGTGATTTTCAGCACCTGTTGTTGGTTATGACCTTTAAAGCCTTACATAACTCGAGTTCTTATTTCCTGAAAAACTGCATCTCAGTGGCTTCTGAATTCAGGTCCTCCCAGTGTTGCGGATTTTGACTTCCAGAATTCCCAGCCAACTTGGCTGATGTTCAGGGCTTCTGGGAGCTGATGTCCAAAACACCTGGACAAGTAGAGTTTGGGAACAAAGCCAAGTGTATCTCCCTCTATGAATGCACCCGTCTTTTAAGATTGTCACGAGAAGGTTTTGTCTCTGTTCTGCCACCGCCACAAATCCTTTTGGTGAGGAATTGGGAGAGAGCCTTCTTGGTGGCTGCCTCCAACTTGTTGTTGTTATTATATTTATTTATCTGCTCTTTATCCTCAGTTTCACTTTTCATGGTTTCAGTTACCTGCAATCAGCCTCTTTCTGCACAAACTCAACTTCCTCCCTCCCACCCTTTGCCACAGTCTGTCTCCTGGGGTCTGGGCAGCGGCACCCACGTGGCCTGTCGTGGGTCCTGCCCTCCACTTTAGTCACCCTTCTGTCAATATTGCCACAAGAAATGGCTGTGGCATCACTGGAACTAGACCTCTAGCTACACAGGGACTATAGAGAGGCTTCATACTATCCACTGGTTTGGAGCTTTCCAAGCTTTTCACGTGGGTGACACACTTTTTAGAAATGCATCGTTTCACAACACAGTAAGTGGAGGCAGCTCCTCCACCCGAGCCTGGCCTGCTGCTGCAACCGCCAACCTTGCAGGGGTCTTCCTCAGCCTGGGGGGGCTGCAGTGGCGGTGGGAGAGGCAGCCTCTCCACCCAGGCCTGGCCCACCGCCACCCTTGCCGGGGTCTTCCCTGGCCCAGGGCGGCAGTGGTGTGAGAGGCAGCCCCTCCACCCATTACATTCGTGCGACACACTTACCTGCTGCAGATGACACACAGTTTGGAAAGCTCTGCAGTAGTTTGAAGCCTCTCTATGATCCCTGTAATGCTAGAGAGCTAGTTCTGGTGATGGGATAGTATTCAGTACTATCTGCAGTTTCAGAATCCATGGGGGTGGGGGGGAGTGGTCTTGGATTGTTTCCC
Source organism: Ctenosaura bakeri (assembly GCA_948474755.1). Taxonomy (NCBI): domain Eukaryota; kingdom Metazoa; phylum Chordata; class Lepidosauria; order Squamata; family Iguanidae; genus Ctenosaura; species Ctenosaura bakeri. The sequence continues at coordinate 94,174 of CAOLHI010004866.1, read as the reverse complement.
CCACAGATAAGGGGGGCTATTGTACTGCTTTTCTCCCAAAATTGGGACTCAGGTCAGCTTACAATTAAACAACAATCAATAGACTTAGAACATTGAAAATAAGGATATGAAATTGGAATTAAGCTATTCATAATATTAAAGTGATTTAAAACTACACTTGAAAGGATAAAACACTGTCCCCTATTTGAGGGCCAAAAATCTTGTCCCTTTGAGGACTGGCAGATATCTCTCATTATAAAGGATGTCCCCTATTTGAGGGCTGCAAAGGTTTTCCTTTCTTATGGGCTGAACAAGATGCAAAAATCCTGCGTTTTTGGGTGTGAACTCTTCGTAAAATCAGAATAGTGTGTGTCATGTAATTTATGAACGTGAACAGTAATTTGTCAGAGGAACACAGGGCTACATTAACTGAAATCAATACTTTAATTTGGTGTTTAGACAGAACACAGACTTGTTAATAGCTACTTCCTGATTGTCAACCCTGCATATCATGAATTTCAACTCTCCCTTATTGCTGTTTTGAAGACCTGACAAACAGCCTCCTGACAGTGTGAAGCTAGTCTGTGTGTCCACTGTGATGAGAAAGTGGACAAAAGACCCCTTAGAAGTCTCCGCTCATTCACTCACCCCTCTCCTGGGCCTGCCTGCGGTTCCAGGGAAAATGAAGTCTAATCAGTTTCTGTAGCAGTTCTGCACCCCAATTTTGCCGAACGGCAGGCATTGTCTCTTTGTAGGCCTGGAAGGGAGAGGTGCTTTTTGCTAGATGGGGGCAAAGAAACATTTTGGCCAATTCAGCAGCACACACAGACAGAGGCAGCAACTCCTGTGCTCTTCTCTTGCAGCTGGGGGTTCACAGTCTTCTTTGAGAATGAGAAGATGGAGAAGCAGCAGTGGTAAGTAGCCGAGCCAGCCTTCCAAGTTGGTAGCTCCTATATCATGCTATCATCTTTGCACAGGTCTTTTTTTTTTCCTGGAAACTGAGACTCATTTTCAAGAAGCACACTGTCTTTTTGTTTTGTTTTAAGCCCATAGCACAATCATTTCATCGTCATTAATCACCTCCGCTTCATTGCTGTCATCATCTTAGAATCCTAGAATCCTGGAGTTGGGAAACAGTTGGGCCTCTCTAAGAACAGGGACTTGATCTTTCTAGGAATGAAGACTTGACCTCTCTAGGAAAGGAGAGTTGACCTCTCTTGGGTCGGAGATATGGCCTCTGTAGGAATGTGGACTTGACCTCTCTAAGAATAGGGATGTGACCTCTCTTAGAATACAGTCTTGCTCACTTCTAGGAATGGAAGCTTGCCTCTCTAGGAATGGGGACTTCACCTTTCTAGGAACAAGGACATGTTGAATAACATAGAGCATAGGAACAAGGACATGTCTAAAAACATAGTCGTGACCTCTCTAGGAATGGTGGCATGACCTCTCCAGGATGAGGATGTGACCTGTCTAAGAAGGGAGCCTTTACTTCTCTAGGAACAGAGACATGACCTCTCTAGGAATGAGGACCTGACCTCTCTAGGAACAGGGACTGGACCAGTCTAGGGACAGAGATTTGATATATTAGGAACAGGGGCTTGAGCTCTGTAGGAGCAAGGACTTGAACTTCCAAGGAATAGGGATGTGACTTTTCTAGGAAGAGGGGCTTGATCTCTCTGGCATCAGGGACATGAACTCTTTAGGAACAGGACTCCTGTGTTCCTGAAGCTATAGAGAAGTCTGTGTCCCTGTCTCAGCCTGGGAGATCAGCGAGATGCTCCCACCTTCCCCTAGCAACCCCCTCATTCCTCCATTCATGACAAGGTCTGACTTGTGCCTCAGTTCCTGGGCGCGTGGCTGGCTGCACCCCCCAGTGCTGGGCTGTCACTGCGATTCCATTCAACAAGGCAGCATCTAGTGAGGCGGAACTGATTGGAAGCGAGAGAGAGCAAACTGAAGTATCCGCTGTTTTAAAATGCAGCGTCCTTTTTTGTGTCGGGCACCTGCCCGGGGATTTCTGCTTGAGAGGGCTTTCACGTTAACAGCCTCACCCCGTTTGGCGAGCAAGCGAAGTGCGAGAGAGGGCGCTGGGGGAAGTCTTGTGTTTCACTGACTCTGCCTTCACCTCCTTTCTCTTTTTTGCTACAGGTATCTCTGCTGTGACACACAGATGGAGCTACGAAACTGGTTTGCCACCTTCCTCTCTGTGCAGGTAACTCCCGAGTGCCCCTCATTCGGAGCTTGGAAAAGTTGTGGAGTTTTTTTTCTTTTTTCTTTTTGGACTGCAATTCCCAAAATCTTCCAGGCAGCTCTAGCTGGCTGGGGGATCTGGGAGTTGCAGTCCAAAACAGCAACTTTTCCAAACATTACCTCAATTCAAACCTCATTCCTTGCCATCATGTAAAGTCTGAATTGCTTTAATTTCCTCTCCTTCTGGGTTCTATGTTGAGCAACCAACCCTGTCTCCAAAGGAGGCTTTTGTTCCACAACCACCATGTCCCCCCAAATTGGACTGGCATGAATTATGCAGATAAAGCACATCTGCACAGTCTCTGGCCTTGCATAATTCATGGCACTTCTGCCACTCCTAGGCAGGGAATGCTACGGGAACGCCAATCCCCTCTTCTCTATGTTTTTCACCCTTTGCTGTGGTATCTGAAATTTCAGCACACATTTTCGTGCCTGTTTGTGCTGCCCTGAGGGCTCAGAACATTTCTCTGCCTACCAATGACATCAGGGAGACAGGGTGGTCGGAAGGTAGGACTAAGTCTCTGGGAGGCCACAGTTCAAATTCCCAGGTGACCTTGGGTGAGGTCCACTCTTTCAGCCTCAGAGGAAGACAAAGGCAAACTCCTCTGAAGATGTCTGGCCAAGGAAACTATTGGAAGTCTGAGAGTCAACATCGTGTAGGGACTGAGTGTTGCTAGTATATTTATTTATTTATATTCATCTATTTATAAGCACTTTTTACCTAGTTTTAAAAATCGTCCCTTTTTTGCAAAAGAATTTTTTAGGAGAAACCCCGTATGAATTGTGTCCAAAAAAAGTCCCAAAATAGGAAACACCATAAAAATGTACAAAGATTCCCATAATATCATCCAGTGAGTAGAATATGATTGAAACAATCTGTTCTTGCCTATGAGAATGAAGCCAGAGAAGATTTCCATCCTGAGTGGAGCAATTGGGCAAAATCCTCCACCCCTGAGCTGTACAATCAAGAACAAGATACAGGAATACCCCTGCCCCCCCACTTCTCAACGACCCACTCTTTCAGTTGGTTTAAATTATACCCAGAATCTGTGTATTCAGTGTGTGGTCCACTATTTCGCCATGTTTGCACAATGCTTTTGTGACCACGTGCAGCTTTTTTTCTCACTCAGTTCAGCACCATCTTGTGGACAGTACAAGTCCTTTGTGGTGTGTCTCTTGTCTATGCGGTATTTCTGCTTATAATACTTCTGCTTATACTATAGTGTGTTATTTACTCCCCCCCTCCTTTTTGGTGGCCAAAACACATTTGCAAGCTAAAACAACACCGGTTTCCACACCTTTCCCTTTTTGACAGTCTTCTGGGCCATAACCCATCATATAAGTGGGGGATGCTTGTATGCTTCTCTCTGTAATCTCTCTTTCCTCCTGTTCCCTTTTCCCATCTTCTGCAGCACGGTGGCAACATCTGGCCCTCAGAGTCTTCCAAGGTCCGGGCATCCCGGGTCCCACAGGATTCTCGGTTGGGTAACATCTCCCTGATCCCACTACGAGGCAGTGAGAATGAGATGAGGAACAGCGTCGCTGCCTTCACCACTGACCCTCTGACGGTGAGCTCAGCCCCTGTCCTTTCCGTCTTCCTTGACCTGTCTGTCTTGGCCCTGCGGGCAAGATCTGGAATGGGCCAGCATAGAGCTTGTAAATTCAAATTGTAAGGGAAGGTGTTCTGTGAATGGGGTGTGACTCTGACATCCTCCCACAGTTTCTCCCTGCCCCCAATTTTGCCTGGAGTGGATTTTGAGTTAAGCCTGCTATAATAGCTGAAGGAAATCCACTCCAGAGATCAGGTCCCCCTTTTTCTGGAGTGGTCTGAATGCAATTGAGTGAAAAGACTACTTTGGAAGGCAGTGGGCCCTTCTTCCTTGGTAGTTTAGAGACAGAGGTCAGGTGGGCACTTGCCAAGGGTTCTTCAGCAGCAGATTTCCTGCATGGGCAAGGGTGGAGTAGATGGCCCTTGAGTGTACCTTCCAGCCCTCTGTTTCTATGATTCTGTGAACCGTTGTGGGAGGAAGTTTTCCTGGAATCCACCTAATGCTGGAATTCAGGTAGAAGTCCAGGGGTACTGGGATGATGATTGCTTTGAAGTCAAATTACCCTTTTTAAAAATGTTTGTAATGGATGTTCTAATTTGTTTTTAGTATTTTAACTAGTTTAGTTAACATCGTGACATTAATTTTATTTCAGTCTTTATTATGTTTGTGTTAATGTTGGAATTTGCCTAAAGTCCCTGAACAAATGTAGAAGATAAGATAAATACTAGCTTTTGAGCTGTAGGCCCCCAGAAATGACTGTTTTGAGGTCTGGCATTAGGGAACTAAACTGAACCTAGACCTGGATGATCTCCTGAACAATGTTTGGTATCTAATTTCTTTGTCTTTCTTTACTTTCTTTTTCAAATTGTTTCCTTTTCTGTCCAGCTTCTTCGGGATGCGTGAAACTGGAAGACGGATATACCAGGTAAATTTGACTTTTAACCAGAGCTGGGGCTGTTTCACGCTACACAATTTATTTACCGTGGCTGCCTCACCCTGTAAACTCTTGGGGTTTGTGGTTTGGGGAGGCACTGGAAAGATTCTGTGGCTGGGAATTATAAGTACAGTAAATTGCAAATCCCAGAAGCACCTTGGGTGAGTCACAGTCTCTCAGCCTCATAGGAAGGCAAAGCAAACCCCCTCTGAAGAAATCTTTCCCAGGAAACCTCGTGATAGGTTCTCCTTAGGGTTGTTGGAAGTCAGAAATGACTTGATGGGGCACATCAGATGTTTGCAAATAATAGCTGGTCTTCTAGCAAAGAATTCAGCCATTTGAATGGGAAAATGCCATTTGAAAAGCAACAAATAAATAAGATTCTGTGGTGAACCAGTATGATGTAGTGGTCTGAGTGCTGGACTACAGCTCAGGAGACCAGGGCTTAAATCCTTGCTCAGCCATGGAAGCCCACTGAGAGTCCTTGGATGTGTCATACTCTCAGCCTCAGAGAAAGGCAGAAGCAAAACCCCTCTGAACAAATCTTGCCAAGAAAACCCAGTGATCAGGTTGTCTTCGGGTTGCCCCAAGTCAGAAACAGCTTGAAGGCACACAGCAGCAATAATAAGGCTGTAATTGTATAGTGTGAAAGGTCTCCAGTGCACATAGAATCACAGAATCATAGAGTTGGAAGAGACCCCAAGGGCCATCCAGTCCAACCCCCTGCTATGCAGGAACACCCATCAAAGCACTCCCAACAGATGCCCATCCAGCCTCTGCTTAAAAACCTCCAAAGAAGGAGACTCAACCACACTCCATGGAGGCAGCAGATTCCACTGCCGGACGGCTCTGACCGTCAGGAAGTTCTTCCTGAGGTTCAAGTGGAATCTCCTTTCCTGCAGCTTGAGCCCATTGCTCCTTGTCCTAGTCTCTGGAGCAGTGGAGAACAAGTCAGCTCCATAGGTCAGTCATCCTCAGGGATAACACGAGAAGAGACCAGGGTCCCTGCCACACTGCACAGTAGTAGCACTCTGACTCCAGTTTAATTGCCATGGCTTCATCATCCCATGGTATCCTGGGATTTGTAGTTTCATGAGGTTGCTTTGAACTGTCAGCGAGAGAGCCCCTGTAGTACCTCACAGACAGGATGCAGCCACAGCAGGCCACGTGGACATATAGGACTATACTTGTCTGCTGTTAAAGAGTCCCTGAGCAGCCACAATAAGTGTCTCAAGGGGTAGTTGAGGGATTTGACCGACCTCTGAGGCCTCTCAGAAGGGGTAAATGTAACCTCTGGCCGAACTGACATCCTAAGGTAATCTCATCCCCACCAACCCAAGTGTGCTGCCCCCCAAAAAAATCTTAGTAGTGTTCTCTTTATTTATGAAATTAGTTGTTGTTACATTACATTATTTACAGATTTCAAGAAAGGACAGTGTACATAAAAATAGCAAGCAGAAGTTACAAATGTTGCCTATAACTTTCCTCTCCCTTCTTGTTTCCATCTCTTTTGTGTAATTTATATCCTTTTTAACTTCCTAACATCCATTAGTCAGAAAGTTAAGTGTAAGATTACTTAAACTTCTTAGAAGTTTTTGTTTGAGGTCTATTCTGCCTCTTACCGTACAATAAGTAGTGCTAACATATATTTATTTTCTGTCTAAAAAAATTCTTAATAGTGTTCTAGAAGTTTTTCTTGAAAATCATTTTTGGTTTCTTTCTCCTTTTTTGCTTATAGATCTGTTGGCAAAAGAAAGAATGAAGATGTTGGAAGAGGAGCCCAGGACAAAAGAGAAGAAGGATGTGACTGTCCTTCCAGGGATGGGGAGGGGGGGTATACTCAGAATCAAGGGCTGTTCCTCTTTTTTCAACTGACCGTCTGCTCAAAACCCCAATCCATAAGCAAGAGTAAGGGCAAAGCAACAGAAGGGAGGTTGGCTTAAGGAAAACCCCGGAGACAGGTGTAGCTCTGAAAAGGATGGATTTATCCAACTGGATATTCATCTCTGCACTGGAGGAAAGCATCGTGAGGAAGGCTGAGAGAAAGAGCCACCTGAATTGTCTTGTGCCAAATTCAGTACCTAACCCATCCTGCAGCTGAATTCTGGAGACCTATTAGTCTTGGTCAGGACTGCCGTGCGCTGTGGGTGTTTTCTTCCTTCGTTGAACTGATTTCGGATGGCAACCCTAGAACCTTTGACTCAGCACAGGAGATGGGGGTGGATTGTGAGCGAATTGAAGCAGGAACTCTGCTGAGCTTTCACCAGTTTTTCTCCTGACCTAAAACTTGGCCACTGATGACATGGACTGAAAGGAACCAAAGCTGCCTTCTAGGTGCTGGTGGAAGTACGGACAGTGCACAGAAAAGACAGACAGGACTGTAGAAATTAACACCAGTCTTTCTTCTGCTGCATTTTGGCTTCCAGGCAGAGACCGTGATAAAGTAGGGAGAGAGTCCTCCAACCTCGCTACAAAGCCAGTTGTCAGTTCCCTTTCTTAAAGTGCTGTGTTGACCACATGGTTGTGAGTTTCTAAGTCCTTGCCTGCCTGTCTCACTCCCAGGACAGGCCCAGGAGCCCATTCATGGGCCATTGAAAGGGACAGAGAGGACAGATGATCAAGGGCTCGGTGCCTGGACAAAAGACTCCAAAAGCAACGTTTGACTCCAAAGGGAGGTGGTGGGGTACACTTCAGACTAGCAACACTTCGGTGTGGAGGGCACCAGGGACTTGCCCAGGACTGCTTCCTGTCCACTTCCTCTGATGCACAGGAAAGAGAAAGTTGTGCATTTCCTGGAAAGCTGTGAAAAAGAGGGGCAGGTACCATCTTCCTCAAGCATTATCATATTTTGCTTCTATCTCTCTTGTTGTCGTCTTTTTGTATTGTTAATAAATATCGTTGAGGATCTGGTGCATTGGTCTTCCTGCTCTCCTGCTGTGTCAGGGGTTCCCTGGATAGAAGGTTCTGCGATCCAGGTTCACCTGAACCTGCCCCATAGTGAGCTGAGCTGGGAAGAATGCTCTCCGTTATGCTTTTCCTAGTTGGGGAATAGTTTTCCGATAGTTTAGAAGCCTCACTGAGAAAAAAATAAGAGCTGTGAGAATTTTGCACAGTATTGTTCTGGTGTTTTATTATCTCAAAATCTTCGAGGGGATTATTCTGCAAACACACACAACCTTTCTGTGGGAAAAAAAGTGTTTGTGTAATGTGTGTGTGTGTGCACATGCCTTCAAGTTGCCTGTTGGCTTAGTGACCCTGTGAATTTCCCAGAGTTTTGCTAGGCAAGGAACACTTGGAGGTGGTTCGACTCACATTCTGGAAGCACTGAGCTACAAACCTCATTTAAAGTTTTCTTGTAATTTTGTGACACTGCTATTGGAGTCTTTGATTCTGTTAAAGGTGTATCTATTTTTTGAAAAAAAAAATCACAAAAATATTCCATAATTATAAGCTGTTAAGGGACACCCTATATGTACAGTTGGCCTTTCCTTACCATGACCTCCTCATGCACAAATGCAAGGTCATGCAAAGCATCACATCCCTGACAGGCTCACACAGATTCCAGTCATTGACTGTAATGAGATGCAGTGCTTTGTTTTTTTTATTTTACGTGGAGGTTCCTGGAAATACAGAAGGCCCTCTGCAATTTGACTTTTCTCCAGTTGGAGACTCAAGTCAGCTTATAATGACAAATGCACCTCATATCAAAGTTTAAATATAAACTGTCAACAAAATTGGAACCAGTTCAAAATCCGGCTATTGAAAAGAAAACGACAAATAGGCAGTGCAGCCCATTATACAAGTTCCATTTCCCTTGAGCAATCAGTCTTCCAGGGCCTGCTGAAGAGAGAAGGGTATATGCCTGCCTATGGAAAGGTAGCAAGAAGGGCACCAGTCTACCCTCTCTAGGCAGGGAATTCCAAAATCTGGAAGCAGTGACCAAGAAGGTCCTGTCCCATGCTCCCACCAGAGAGAGAAGGGCCTCCTCAGAAGATCTCAAAAGATGCATAGGCTCATATGGGAGTTTGGCCTTTCAGATAAGCGGGACCTGAGCTGTCTAGGGTTGCACAGGTCTTAAGTGGTGCTTGGAATTGGGCCCAGACAGAGACTGGCAGCCAGCAGAACTGTTGCAACCCAGGAGGTGCTGTGTTTTCTGCACCAAAATTGGATTTTCTTCACAGAAAAAGAAAAAAATGTTTATTTCTGTGCAGAATAATCTCCCTGGAACACTTTGGGGTGTGCAAATAAGAGGAGAATGTTGCACAGAAATACTTGTTTTTCCCCACAGTGGGGTAAAACCTATGGTAAGTATTCCACTTTGCATGCAGGGATAAAATAATCAAGAATTTATTGGGTGCTTTAGGCTGGTATGAAGCAAGGACTTGAGAAGTGACCCAAATGCTGATAAGCATTTTCTTATTAGTATCTTTTCAGCTCAACTGTTCTCTTCCTTTTAAAAAGCACGTATATGCTTTTCTTTTTTAAAAAGAACAAGTATCCATTATCCATTCATGCCAAAGCTGCTGCGGCTGCCACGGAGTCTTCTCCTGCTAATGGAAGACTGTCCGTTCCTTTCCTCTCTGTGCTGAGCCCGAGATTCTGTTAGCGCCACTTGGCTATTATGCTCCATTAGCAGGTGGGAGGAAGAGCCAGCATGGGAATAATGTGCTCCTTTCAGGAAAGGAAAGGAAAGGGGAAAGGAAAGGAAGTCCTGGGATGTGGCACTGCAGCATTCACTAGGTCACCACAGGTGAGCGGGAAGCAATCCCCTGCCCCCTCGCTTCACTCCCGAAGGAGGAGCGTTATCAGCTCACGCGGCCCTAGTGCTTTGCTTCATCTTGCAACAGGCAAAGTGGAACCGTTACCTTGATTTCTGGGTCCCAGGAGGGACACCTCAATGTGCTCACAGTGGGGAATGGGAGTTAGCAGAGCACAAGCTAGCAATACGAGAGGTAGTGTTACTATGGTTCAGACATACCCGGTGATAGCACTAGATATCTCTTGATATCAAACTTATTTGGCCTTCACTTGACCTTTCTCTGCCACCCTGCTCCACGTGTTTGCGAGGCCACCGGACAAGCACGTAAACAGGTGCGGCCGGTAACGGTTGGACATTCCAATCCCCACTTAGGCAGGCAGATTAATGCCTCTCCGTTGCTCCAGGGACCTCTCTGCAGACACCTTGCTTAAGCGCGACTTTACACAAAGACGCTCGGCCTCGAGCCGGCACTCTCTCAATGCGAAGCCATTTGCATACTGGCTACTCTATTGTTAAACCTGCACTAAGCCCATCATGGAAAACTTGACCTTTCCCAAAGCTTTGTCCCGCTCCAAACTCGCATTGTTCTCACCAAGTATGGCATGGCCTGTAGGCACAATCCACCCTATAAAAAGTGCCCGATTCTGAGTCCTCCTGGGATCGCTCTCCCCTCAGATCACTCTCTCTTGCCCTGTGTGGACCTCTCGTCCCGTTTGGATCGCTCCTGAGTTTCATCCAGCCTTGCTGTTGGTCTGTCCAGAGAGCTCCCCTCAGTGAACCGCGCTGAGCTTTCTTCCCTGCAACCTCCAATCTCTTCAGGACTACGAGAAAAGGTGTATCACCCATTTCCCCTGAAAACTCTTTATTTCTAATTTCTTAGTTACCTGTGTGCTTGTGGTGTCTTTTCTGTGGTTGTCCTTTAATAAAGATATCGGTTTTACTATTTTAAACTTGTCTGACCACTCTTCTGACCTGACCCCATAGACGTTGGGTTACAAGATCCCTGCTAAGTTACCCTGCCTCTCGTTAGCTTAAGAGAGTGCTTGAGTTAATTTCCCCATCTTGTGTTTTTGCTTGGTTATTTGGGCGCCCCTCCCGGGACCCCCACAATACAGGGTAACAGTAGGGCAACCTAGTGAGATCTTGAACCCAATGTCTACGGGGTCAGGCCAAGTCAATGAGCAAACAGAAGTAAATAATAATTGTTTTAATTATTGATGTAACACACAGTCAAACACGTGTATGCAAACACACTCACACAGACCCATTGAAAGAAAGGTAGGAGTTGGATAGAGGGTTTTAAGAGGAGGTTTTGCATGAGAAATACTACACGTGTCCTGGAGCCCAGGTAGTCTGAAGAAAAGTCTGTAGAAGTGGAGATTCTCAGCACGTGGAGCTGAGGGGAAGGCTCACCGAACGAAGCGACAGCAAGGCGGGATGGAAGCCAGGAGTGATCTGAAGAGATGCTCAAAATGAGGGGGTCTTATAGGGGGAAGTGTGGCCGTTGGCTAGTCTGTTCCCGGGGATAACAATGAGTTCCGGACTGGAGACAGTGCCTCCGAAAGGTCAGTATTTTGCATGATTGAGTTATGACAGAGTTGTCAATAGGATAGACAGTATGCAAACGCGGAGTGCTCGACAGTTGAGTATTCGGCTCGTCAAGCTGCCTGCTCGGGGCAGGGAGTCCTTTGTAAGTAGCATGCGTACATAATGTGATCTTAAAGAGTACTTGCCTTGAGGTCTCCTAAAGCTGCAGTTCGGCTATTACTGGCCTGCCTGGATCAGTTTTGAATGGTTCAGCTATTTTCGGCCGTGCTTGTGTGCGGGCTTGTCCGGGGGCCTCGCAAGCACGTGGAGAGGAATGGGTGAAGAAGGCCAAATTATTGATATCAAATGATATCTGATATCCCACAAGTCCGGGCTGGAAACTATGGTAACAGAACCAAGAGTGCATCTGAGCATGTACAAAGAGAAATGTAAGGTCCCGCACTTAGACAGAAAAAATGGAATGCACAAATACAGGATGGGGGATGCGTGGCTGGATAGCAGTATGTGTGAAAGGGGTCTAGGAGTCTTGGTGGATCACAACCTGAATGTGAGCCAGCAGTGCAATGCAGCAGCCGAGAAAACCAACACGATTCTTGGTTGCATCAATAGGAGTATGGTGTCTAGATCAAGGTACCACTTGAGGTAATGGTACTACTCTATTCTGCACTGGTTAGACCTCATTTGGAATACTGTATCTTGTTTTGGGCACCTCAGTTCAAGAAGGATGTCAACAAGCTGCAGCGTGTCCAGAGAAGGGGAACCAAAATGGTGAAGGGCCTGGAAACCATGAAGCCCTCTGAGGAGCAGCTTAGGGAGTTGGGTATGTTTAGTCTGCAGAAGAGAAGGTTAAAAGGGAATGTGATGTCATGTCGAAGAGGGAGCAGGCTTGTTTTCCCCTACTCCGGAGACTAGGGCAAGGAGCAATGGATTCAAGCTGCAGGAAAGGAGATTCCACCTGAGCCTCAGGAAGAACTTCCTGACGGTCAGGGCTGCCTGGCAGTGGAATCTGCTGCCTCCATGGAATGTGGTGGAGTCTCCTCCTTCTTTGGACGTTTTTAAGCAGAGGCTGGATGGCCATCTGTCAAAGGGAGTGCTTTGAGGGTGTTCCTGCATGGCAGGGGGTGGGACTGGATGGCCCCTGGGGTCTCTTCCAGCTCTATGAGTCCATGATTCTGTTTCCATTAAGCATCTGCTGGTTGTGGTTTTTCAGGAGAGATTTGTGCAGGAGCAGATGATTCCTTTTGCCCGGCATAGACAGAACTTGTAAAGCTGGGCTGGGTGGTTGCCTGGGGGGGGGCAGGAGCTAATTCCTCTCCCCCATGGACTACACAGCAAAATGCCAAGATCACCCAGTGGGTTTTCATGGCCGAGCATGGTCTCCATGATCGTAGTCCAGTGCTCAAACCAGTGCATGCTGGCAGTAACCCCCGCAAAATAATGGCTGGAAGTGATGTTGTGTTGTTGGGTAAAAGTGAAAACAGTTTGCTTTCCCCAGAGAGTGTGGAGCCGGAATAAACCCTGAAATGCTGCCAGAAAGAGAAAAATACACAAAATGCTTTGAGGAAAGGGAACACTGCTCCCCTCCCCCACAGCTGTAGCACAGAAAGGAGAGGAGCAAATGGACCTCTTTCTCATTAGCACGTGGGTTTTAAAGGTACCCAAGTTGCACAGTAATCGCTCTCAGTCGCACATGCTCTAATTCACACAACACACAAGAAGCCTTTCAGCTCAGTTAGGCTTGCTATACCTTCAGCTTTAGGGCTTGCCTAGATTGCAAAATAAGGGGCGTGCAACATCAAGGGGTCCTTGGTTCTCACAGAAATCTGGCTACAACTAATTAGCAACGTCCCTCCAAGAAAGAGAACAATGGCAGCAGTTGCCACATCGTGGAGGTGTGAGAAATACACGCATGGTTTCCTAAAACAGGCAAAAATGGCGAGACTCCTTCCAAGTAGCAGATACAACTTATTTTGAGATGGAATCTAATGAAAACAGGCCCCCGGGACATTCCAGTGGGTGGCTTTTGTGCATTTCCAAATTCACAGACTCAGAACAATCTTAGAAGGGGCCACAAGGGCCATCTAGTCCAGTTCCTTGCTGGCTGGGAATGAACGGCTAAAACACTCCTGAAAGTGGGACATTCAAGTTGGTGTAAAGATCTCCAAAGGTGGAAAATTCAGACTGTTCCCCTGTTGAACAGCTCCTACAGAGTGAAGTTCCTCCTTTTCTTGTAAACTGGAGTCTCTTTGCTTGTAATCTGAACCCATTCGGTGCTGTTCTAGTCTCCGGAGCAGCAGAAAGCAAGCTTGCTTCATCTGCCATGCTTCCTCTCTCTCTCCTCCAAACTAAACATCCCCAGATTCCTAAGCTGCTCCCTGTAAGGCTTGTATTACCTCTAATCATCTTGGTTGCCCTTCTGGGGACATGTACTAGCTTGTTAAAATCCTTCCTGAGCTCTGGTGCCTGGAACTGGACACAGGATTTCAGATGAGATCTGACCAAAGCAGAATAGACTGGGACTATTACTTCCCTCAATTGCCTGAAAATAATGCTGGTCCATGAGCCACATTTCCCAGCCTCCATCCTACAATCATGCTTTCTCCTCATAGTGGAAACCTAGAAAATCCTAGAGTTGGAAGAGACCCAAGGGTCATCTAGTCCAACTCTCATTCTGCCCGGCAGGAAGACACCGTCAAAGCCCCCCTTTGACAGATGGCCATTGCCGAGCCTCTTGAAAAACCTCCAAAGAAGGAGGAGACTCCACCACACTCCATTGAGGAGTCTCAACTGTCCAACTGCTCTTACCCTCACAGAGTTCTTCCTAATGTTTAGGTGGAATCACTTTCTTGAAGTTTGAAGCCATTGCTCCACAGTGTCCTAGTTTCCAGAGCAGCAGAGAACAAGCTTGTTCCATCTTCTATATGACATCCCTTCAAATATTTAAACGTAGCTATTCTGTTGCCTCTTACCCTTCTCTTCTCCAGGCTAAACATCCCCAGCTCCCTAAGCCGCTCCTCAGAGGGCTTCATGGTTTCCAGGCTGTCCACCATTTCAGTTGCCCTCCCCTGGACACGTTCCAGCTTGACAATATCCTTCCTGAATTTGGGTGCCCAGAATTGGACACAGGATTCCTCCAGGTGGGATCTGACCAAAGCAGAAGAGACTGGGACTATTACTTCCCTTGATCTTGATGCAGCCCAGAATTTAATTACCTGGGTGTTCCTGCTGCCTTTGTTTGACTGCAAGACAATTCCCTGGCACGTTCTGCAAAGCCCAGCTTTGCCTTGACATTTGAGAAAGCGAGTTTCCTCTCTGCTTTTGCCGCAGCGATGATATTTGCACAGCACAGCCGTGATTCTCAGGTTCATGGCCGGAGGCGATGTGCCAGGGAGAGCCACCAGTGGCTGGCGAGCGTGTGGCTTTGAGGGGGTGGCTGGACGTGTGGGATAACATTCACAGAGCTCAACTGGGAGGCAACAGCGCTGGTGAAGGACAACTTGAATCGGTTTCGTAATTGTTCTTCTTGAAGAGGCTGTTTGGAGAGGGAAGGATGGAAGGAGCAGACCGGCGAATGGGGGAGATTGAGGGTAGCGGGTGAAGGCTGAAGAACATGGAACAAAAGTGTTCCTCATTGTTGCAGGTTGCGTGGTAGCTGGTTATTGTTGTAGCAACTCTGTATAGGAAACCTTGACAATCTTATTTGTGTTATGCAATACAAAGAAAGTGGGGGAACATGGCCCATGTTAGCTCAAAGGCTCCTAAAACTTTTTGTTTGAGCGCTCAGATGTTCTTAGACAAAGGAGTGGAGAAGGGCAAGAGACTCTCCAATCGAGGGGGAAGATTGAATTTTTGGTCCCCTTTTGCTTCTTCTAACCTGTTCTGGCTTTGCACATTTCCCCCCTGAAGGATGACGCAAAAGACCCACGAAGAAGGGATGGAACTCAGTGGCGGAGGAGAAGCGTTGGGGTGCAGGAAGGGCAAGATCACGGGAATGCCCAGCAAGGCTGGGTAGGGGGTTGATTAAGATTTTGTGTGTGTGGAGGAAGAGGACTTGCTGGCCCTGGAACGCTTTCCAGCTGGTCTACAGCATGGCTCTTGAGTATGGAGAAGTTACTTCTGCAGGGCCTCAATCCTATGATCCGTCCCAATTGGAGCAGGTCTATTGGATCAGCGGGGTTTATGCATGTTACAGAGTCATAGAATCCTAGAAGGGTTGGAAGGGGCTGAACGAGGTGTGAAGGTGGTGTTGCACATAGAGGGACCGTGTGCGCACAAATCATAGGATCACAGAGTCTGGACTTGGAAGGGACCCAGGAGGCCATCAAAGAAGGAAGGAAGGAGGGAAGGAAAGGAGGAAGGAAGGAAGGAAGGAAGGAAGGAAGGAAGGAAGGAAGGAAGGAAGGAAGGTGTTACCCTGATTTCTGGGGGTCCCGGGAGGGACACCTAAATGCACTCACAATTAAACAGTGGGGGAAATTAGTCAAAGAGCACAAGTTAGCAATGCGAGAGGCAGGGCAACGCAGTGGAATATTTTACCCAATGTCTTCGGGGTCAGGCCAAGCCAAGAAGCAAACTGGAGTTTAAGAATAATTGTGATCTTTATTAAAATACAGACGAACAGTGTATGTAGCACATTCACACAGATAACTATAGAAAATAAAGGTTGGAGTGGGATAGAGGGAATTTTCAAGAGGGATTGTTGGTTTGGGCAATACGACACCTGTCCTCAATCCCGGGCAGTCTGAAGATTGAGTTCGTTGGTATGGAGTCTCAGTACATGGGACTGAGGGGAAGCTCACCAAGCAAAGTGGCAGCGAGGCGAGATGGAAATCGGGAGCAATCCAAAGAAGCTCTCCAAGTCAGGGGTTTTTATAGGGAGGAATGGAGTTACAGGTTATTCTGTACTTGGGGAAAAACAATGAGTTTAGGGCTAGAGACAAAGCCTCCGAAAGGTCAAAATTTAGCATGATTAAGTTAGGTCCGAATTGACAATAGAGTAGCCAGTATGCAGATGCGCAGTGCTTGAGTGTTCATCTTGCCAAGTTGCCTGCTCGGGGCAGGGAGTTCTTTGTAAACAGCGTACATACGGAATGAGGGTGTTTGCAGAGAGGTCTCCTAAAGTGGCAATCTGACTATTTCTGGCCTGCCTGGGTGGGGAATGGACTGTCCAGCAATTAGTGGCCGAGCCTAGTCTGCACTTGTCCGGGAACCTCACAAACACGTGGAGAGGGGTGGTGGAAGAGACCCAAATTACTGATATCAAAATGATATCTGAGGTCACCCCAAGTGCGGCTTAGGAACTGCAGTAACAAAGGAAGGAAGGAAAGAGATTGTCAGTCATACATTGATCTCAAAGAGCAGGAGTCTTTTGCCAGTAACAGACATCATTTGTACAAATTTTCGTTACAATACCTCAGACCATTCAAAGGTTATGAAAATGTTTGATAGCAAAACATATGCTCAGCACTTGCTTCTTCTGCATGTGGTGAGAACATGCAAGAGGATGATGCTGAATGACGGGGAGAAAGCATCCAACATTTCTTGCTACACACATACAGCCAGAAGCTGCCTTGAGTTAAATCTTGGGAGTCCGTGGCAAGAGGAGATATTTTAAGGGTGTCCATGGCAAAGAAGAGGTTAAGAACCACTGCGCTAGATCACCCCCAGCACCTGGGAAATGTCCAGCCTCTTTCGGAAGATGCCCACCTCTCCAGGCAATGGGCTCCATTGCCAAACTGCTCTCCCTGTCAAGACATTCCTTCTGATGTGTTGATTCACCATTCACCCATTGCTTTAATGGGTCTACAGTCACCAAGAGGATTCAGGCTTTAGACTAGGGTTCTCAGGTCTCAGGGCCTGTCTCTGAGTTTCTGGGGTTTTGTGGTTCATCTCCTGGCAGGAGACAAGAGTGCAAGTTCTCCAGTCCAGTTCTCAAGTTCTCCAGTCCAGTTCTCAAGTTCTCCAGTCCAGTTCTCAAGTTCTCAGCACCAGGCAAGAGGAAAGGGGATGGTGGAAATATCCTGCTCAGCTAGGAGGCCAGCTGCTTGCTACCATTTTACAAGGCTTTATTGATTAGGCAATCAGTCAATCAATAAAAAATGGAGTGCACAAATATAGGATGGGGGACGTGTGGCTGGATAACAGTACGTGTGAAAGGCATATAGGAGTCTTGGTGGACTACAGGCTGAACACGAGTGAGCAGTGTGATGCGGCAGCCAAGAAAGCCAATGTGATTCTTGGTTGCATCCATAGGAGTATGGTGTCTAGATCGAGGGAGGTAATGGTACCACTCTATTCTGCTTTGGTTAGGCCTCATTTGGAATCCTGTGTCCAGTTCTGGGCACCTCAATTCAAGGAAGATATCGACAAGCTGGAGCGTGTCCAGAGGAGGGTGACCAAAATGGTGAAGGGTGTGGAAGCCATGAAGCCGTATGAGGAGCGTCGTAGGGAGCTGGGGATGTTTAGTCTGCAGAAGAGAAAGTTAGGAGGGGACGTTATAGCCACGTTTAAATATCTGAAGGGATGCCATGTTGAGAAGGGAGTGAGTTTGCTTTCCCCTGCTCCAGAGACCAGGACGAGGAGCAATGGATTCAAGCTGCAAGAAAGGAGATTTCACCTGAACCTCAGGAAGAACTTCCTGGTGGTCAGAGCTGTCCAGCAATGGAGTCTGCTGCCTCCATGGAGTGTGGTGGAGTCTTCGGAGGTTTTTAAGCAGAGGCTGGATGTTGGGAATGCTTTGAAGTGGGTTCCTGAATGGCAGAAGGGGTGGGACTGGATGGCCCCCATGATTTCTTCCAACTCTATGATGCTATGATTTGTTGCTGAAACTCTGCAAAGATTTTCCAAGTGATCCATATACTTCCTTATATGCTTCCTCCTTCCTTCACGGTCAATGTTTTGACAGGGCTCACCCCACTCCCCAGTCTGCTCTGCACCCACTTTCTGGCTAGAAGCAAGGAAGCCAGAACCCACAGTGTTCCTTATGCTGTCTCCCTAAATAAGTGAGAAGAAATAATCTCCTTTCACCTTCACGTGGGAACATCACCTTTAGCTAAGATCTCTCTCTTTAATTTCCAAACAGGAAAATACGTTCTCTATATGTGTGTTTGAATGACAAGCTGTGAGCAACCGCGGTTGGTGCTTAACACGTAATCCTTCATGGCATCACCTGGGGCCGTCCCGAGGCTGCAGGATTTGCCCTGGAGACCTCTGGGCCTGGGGTGATCCTTAACTGGCCACCCAAGATGACACCCAGAATCTCCCGACCGGAAAGGCTACTGACCTGCATGCACACATTTGCACTTTTAGCGGGTGTCCTCACCGGTCAGTCTGGCTGGGGGATTCTGAGAGCTGTCAGCCCAAACAGGAGCTTTTCCAGGTGCTGAACATAATCAGGAAGAGTCCAGCCAGCATCTCAATGGCAGGCAAAGGACAGCCAGAGAGCCCTCCAGGTTCCTTTTTCTTTCTTAAAAAAAGGCGAGTTGCTGCTTTTGGAACCAGCATCCGGGAGCAGCGATTCCCCTTGAAATATGATGCTGCTGCTGCTGGAGTTGTTTCTTTCTCCAATAGCAGGGGCCTCGATATGGCTTACAGAATATTAGCTGCAGAAAAGATTAAGCGCATGCAAAAACGTCACATGTGTAGTGGTTTGAGCCTCGGACTACAGCCCTGGAGACCAGGGTTTGATTCCCGCTCGGCCTTGGAAACCCAATGGCTGACCTTGGGCACGTCACACACTCTCAGCCCTCAGGAAACCCTGTGATAGGTTTACCTGTGCGTACCTTTTACCTTACCTTTTTACCTGTGTTTACCTTTGCTGAGAGTCAGAAACAACTTGAAGGCACACACCACCAACAACATATAGAATCTCCATTTTCACTTGGAAAGAAGAACCACTGAAATAGATAGGACTGGTTGCAAGTTTAGTGCATAAGTTATCTGAACACTGTTGCTCCATGACATGCCAACACACAGGGTTAACTTGAGATATAGATAGATAGGTAGGTAGGTAGGTAGGTAGGTAGGTAGGTAGGTAGATAGATAGATAGATAGATAGATAGGTAGGTAGGTAGGTAGGTAGGTAGGTAGGTAGAATGTGTGTGTGTGTATCTAATATATAAAAGTCCAAGTTTGTGACTTTGTGAGTTTGCCTGCGTTAGGCAGACAAATACTGTGCAAGATGAGAAGACCTCATATGATTGGCTGGCTGTGAAGAATGCATGGAATCCTGGGGCTTGCAATTTAGGGAGGGGGTCTTTAGAGTTCTCAGCCAGAGAGCTCTTGGGTCTCAGGCCAGTTGCTACAGAGATGAGGAACATTTCCGCACGACACTCTTATAGCGCGATGATCCCACTTTCAACCTCCTATGGAATCCCGGGGTTTGCAGTTCTGGGAGGGGCCGGCCGGCCCCTCCCGGAACTGCAAACCCCAGGATTCCATGGGAGGTTGAAAGTGGAATCATCACGCTATAAGAGTGTCATGCAGAAATGGCCGAGGCCTAGCAGCAAGAAGCAGGAAGGCAGTGTATTCCCTCAGAAACTAAACCTCTGTATGTTAACAACTCTGAAGACAAATTGGGTTGGGGAATATGGGTTATATACATACTGGACAGGACAGTTTGCGGAATCAGAGACACAGGAGCTCAAATCTGTGTATTATAACTGCATCTAACTCCTAAGGTAAGGTAAGGTAATTCCTAAGGTATTTCTAACAAGTGTTACCTATGCGAAAATAAAATCCTGGGCAACACCAGGTAAATACGCTAGTGTGTGTGTATGTGTATATATATATGTGTGTGTGTGTGTGTGTGTGTATGCGTGTATATATATATGTATATAATCTGCCATTATAAAAAAAAATCTATAGAATTAAAGCATTAAACATTATTAAAACACAGAATTGAAAGACGACGCCCATTAAAAGGCCATTGCAGACCATTTTTAAAAACCTGGAATATTTTGACTTTCAGTCAGAAGACGAGCATGGTGGAAGCCTTCCCAGCCACCTTAAGAAATGTTTTCCAAGGCCAGGGAGCAGCCACCAAGAAGGCCCCCTCCCACGTTCCCACCAACTGTGCCCAGGAAGGTGGGGGGCTGAGAGAAAGGCTTTCCCCATTGGGCTCATAGAGAGAGAGAAGGGCTTTCAGGTAGCCTGGACTTGGGGTATAGAGGGCACTTCCTGGAGTTCTGTCTGGAGCATTCATAGAATCATAGAATCATAGAGTTGGAAGAGACCCCAGGGGCCATCCAGTCCAACCCCCTGCCATGCAGGAACACCCATGAAAGCATCCCCAACAGATGGCCATCCAGCTTCTGCTTAAAAACCTCCAAAGAAGGAAGAGACTCCACTACTGCCGGACAGCTCTGACCATCAGGAAGTTCTTCCTGAGGTTCAGGTGGAACCTCCATTCCTGCAGCTTGAATCCATTGCTTCTTGTCCTGGTCTCTGGAGCAGCAGAGAACAAGCCTGCTCCATCCTCCACATGACATCCCTTCAAATATTCAAACATGGCTATCATGTCCCCTCCTAACCTTCTCTTCTGCAGACTAAACATACCCAGCTCCCTAGTGGAGCTGTTGCAACAAGGGGGTTGCAAATGGGTTGCCGGGGGGGGGGGCTATACTACTCAACATGGGGTTGCCAGGTGCCCCCTATTTTTAGGGATGTCTCTCCTACACGAGGGCCAGAAAACCTGTCTCTTAGAAGAGAGGCAGGTGTCCCTTGATATACAAGACATCCCCTGTTTGAGAACCGGAAATATATTCCTTTTATACAGCCTGAAAGAGATGCTAAAAAAAAATCCTATATTTTGGGGTGTATCCTTTTCCTAAAGACAGAAAAGTGTGCATCATGCAGTTGATAGCCATGTTTAAATATTTGAAGGGATGCCACGTGGAGGAGGGAGAGGGCTTGTTTTCTGCTGCTCCAGAGACCAGGACAAGGAGCAATGGATTCAAGCTGCAGGAAAGGAGATTCCACCTGAACCTCAGGAAGAACTTCCTGACGGTCAGGGCTGTCCGGCAGTGGAATCTGCTGCCTCAATGGAGTGTAGTGGAGTCTCCTTCTTCTTTGGAGGTTTTTAAGCAGAATCTAGATGGCCATCTGTCGGGAGTGCTTTGAGGGTGTTCCTGCATGGCAGGGGGTTGGACTGGATGGCCCCTGGGGTCTCTTCCAACTCTACATTTCTATGATTCTATGATTCTATGACGAATGTGAGCAATAAGTTAATCTTACAGGGAAGCACGTGGGTGGGTGAAGTGAAACTAACACTTTCATTTGTTGTTTAGGTAAAAGAAGGACTTGTTAGTAACAGCTTCCTGAATGAACCTTCCATGTCATCGGTTTCACCTGTCCTTTATCCCTATTTGGAAATCCTGGCAGCCCGAACTTGGCATTGAAAACTGCCAGTGGACCTCTGGCTCCCTCTGTTTTAGTTCCAGGTCCTTGGATATTTTGGACACAAGAGAGTCTTGGAGGTGGAAAATTGCCCCCCTGGATCTGCCCTGTTGCCCACCCCCTCTTTGCAGAAGAAGTGTCCAATTGTAGATGGAGAAACAGAAATGGTAGCCACTGCAGCCATTGCTCAGATGGAAGTGTGGAGGGGTTATCGATTTCAGCCCCTCAACAGTGTTATTAATGGAAGTGATCCTTG
>CAOLHI010004866.1:0-67500 GCA_948474755.1 Ctenosaura bakeri | reverse complement strand
GGAGGTCTCTTCCAACTCTAGGATTCTGTTATTTTCTATGAGTATAACCTATGAGAATATAAAATCCTGGGCAACACCAGGTATATACACTAATGATAAATAAAACTTGTTTGTTGTAAGGCAGTGCATGTCCTGCCATCTCCCACACATGTGGTGCCCTCCAGATGCATTGGACTACAGCTCCCATCAGCCACAGTGAGAGTGGCTACTGGCCATTGCCCCATTCTGGCTTGACAGCATGTGAGTTGCAGTCCCACATAAATGGGAGTCTGCTGGTTGGGGGAGGCTGTTTCAAAGGCCAGCTTTCTTCCCCCATAATCTACTCTCTTGCCCCAAACTCTTTGGAGACCTGCAGAAAGAGTCTGGAGGCTGCTCAAGGGTGAGAGGAAACCTCAGCACAGGTACTGAACCTTGCAAAGGAGGCCGGTTGGGATACGAAGCAGGAGTGGCACTTGTAGGTTTTAGAGGTTTTTAAGCAGAGGTTGGATGGCCATCTGTCGGGAGTGCTTTGAGGGTGTTCCTGCAGGGCAGGGGGTTGGACTGGATGGCCCCTGGGGTCTCTTCCAACTCTACATTTCTAGGATTCTATGATTCTAAGAGCTTCCTGAAGGTCAGGGCTGTCCGGCAGTGGAAGATGCTGCCTCGGAGTGTAGTGGAGGCTCCTTCCTTGGAGGTTTTTAAGTGGAGGCTTGATGGCCATCAGTCGGGAGGGCTTTGAGGGTGTTCCTGCATGGCAGGGGTTGGACTGGATGGCCCCTGGGGTCTCTTCCAACTCTACATTTCTAGGATTCTATGATTCTATGATTGTATCCAGGAGGCGAGGGCTGGTTTCATGGCCAAAGAAGATGACTCACGATCGTCAGAAGCAGGAGATGGAGTGCTTGGGGTCACCCACGGCTCCAAAGTCCCCATCTCGCTTCCAAGCACTGTGTGCTCTCCGGAGTCACCGGTTCTTTTGTTGCTCTCGAGCGAGAGATGATAATCGGGCAAGTTGCCATTCAGCGCTGCGCTCGGAGGAAATAGAAAAGGAGAGAATGTATACGGGATGAGGGATCTGGAGAGAAAGAACCTCCGGCCTTGTGTGAGGCGATACAAAGGTGGCATGCTCCATGCGGGGGCTTGGACATAACGGGGGGCACATTTGAACCTTGCGGAGGAGATAAGAGCTTCTTTTCCTTGGAGCCTCATTCTCTGTGCGACACGCTGCTCCTCCATCCCATGGCTGCATTTCAATACCAAGGAGGTGGGATGTGGACTCACAATTGTTGTCGTGTGCGAGATGAGTTCAGATGAAGCCTAACAATTCTCCTCCGGGAAGCCAACAACTCCAGGTCTTCTGTTCTTGCAGCAATGAATGGTCTCATTATGTACCCACTGGATAAAGAAGAAGGTTCATGCATTCAGTATGGCAAGGGGTTTTTGTATGAAGTGCGAGGGAGAAAGGGTTAAGGGCATAGATTCCTTTTCTCCAAAGCAGGCATTGTTTTATAAGCCATATGTCTTTTTTCTGCTGGACGAGGGCTTCTTCCCATTTTGGAGCTCTCAAGACCCTTTGAGAAGCTGATGAAAGTCATAGATTCCCATTGCCTTCAGAAAAATGCACAGAAACACATTGACTGAGGGCCTCCGTTATAGAGTCATAGAGCCATAGAATTGGATGGGGTCTCATCGATCATCTAGACCAACCCCTGATCAAGGCAGGATCTCCAGCTAGAGCGTTCCCAGCAGAAGGAGCTGTCCAGAGAAGGAGACCTAACACCCCTCAAGGCAATTGGCTCTACTGCCAAACCACTCTTATTGTCAAGAAGGTCATAGAATCCTAGCGCTGGAGGACACCCCAAGGGCCAGCCAGACGAAGCCTATTCTGGAATGCATGGAAGACACACTCAAAGCCCTCCCTTTGGGAGAAGGCCATCCAGCCTCTATTTAAAAACCTCCAAAGGAGGAGGAGACTCCATCACACTCCCGGGGAACAGTGTATTCCGCTCTTGAACTGCTCTTACCATCAGGAAGTTCTTCCTAACCGTTAAGTGGAATCTCTTTTCCTGAAGTACAAAGTCATTACACCGTGACCTAGACTCTGAAGCAGCAGAAAACGAGCTTGTTCCATCTTCCATATGACATTCCCTCAACTATTTAAACATAGCTATCATGTTACCATTTGACCTTCTCTTCTTCAGGCTAAACATCCTCAGCAATCTCAGCCTCTCCTCGTGGTTGCAAGGCTTTGACTATTTTGGTTGCTGTCCTCTGATCACATTCCAGCTTTTCAATGTCTTTCCTGAACTGTGGTGGCCAGAAGTGGACACGGTGGGGTCTGACCAAAGCAGAATAGAGTGGCATTGTTACTTCCCTCGACATAGACACTGTCTTCCTATTGATGCATCCTAGATTTTGCATGCAGTTCATTTTAATGCATTGGAAATGATTTCCTTTTCATAGATTAGTCTGGTAAAAAATTACAGTGGATGCTAGTAAAGGCCAAATGCTTGTCTTAAAATCCATTGAAACTGGAAATGTTCAAATTTATAGGAAGGGAAAGGACGGAAGAGGAAAAATATGTGTGTGCTCAGTTCATGGATTTCCTAAAAACACTGCTTGGACTCTGAGGCCATTTCTGCACTAGGCTGTTATAGTGCTCTTATTCCACTTTCAACAGCCTGTGGGATCTGCAGTTTAGGGAGGGGCCTTTAGAATTCCCAGCCAGAGAGCTCTTGGGCCTCCTCGGGAGACTACGAGTCCCAGAGTTCCACAGCAGGTTGGAAGTTGAATAATAGCACTAGAGCAATGTAGGACAGAAATGATCTGAGTTTATAATCTCCGTGCTAAACTAAAAGGTTCTAGGGAATCAAGGAAGCCTGAGGATTTCTCTCTCTTTCTCTCTCTCCCCTCCATTGTTCCCATGCGTTGCATGTATCTTCCTTGTAAGGTGAGTTGTACATTCCCACTTTCTACTACTGGACTTCAGCTCCGCTTGCATGGTGGAGATAGCTTTGATCTCATAGAAATGTAGAGTTGGAAGAGACCCCAGGGGCCATCCAGTCCAACCCTCTACCATGCAGGAACACCCTCAAAGCACTCCCTGTGACAGATGGCCATCCAGCCTCTGCTTAAAAACTTCCAAGAAAGGAGAGTCCACTACACTCCGAGGCAGCAGATTCCACTGCCGGACAGCCCTGACTGTCAGGAAGTTCTTCCTGAGGTTCAGGTGGAATCTCCTTTCCTGCAGCTTGAATCCATTGCTCCTTGTCCTGGTTTCTGGAGCAGCAGAAAACAAGCCCTCTCCTTCCTCTACATGGCATCTCCTTGGTGGATGACCCGTGCTAGGCATATGCCGGACCTCTGCAGCACTTTCTGTACAATTGCATGTGGCATTGGTCTGGGCTGCTCTGCTAGATGGAACCTAGAGCACCCCTTCCAGCATTTCCCAGATGACAACCAGGAGATGCGTGGCCAAGCAACATCAGAGTGTGATCAACATGGCAAAAGTTATTAATGAGAAAGGACACACAAGCGAGGAGAGGTGGCCACAGTTTGCTTTGAGCTGAATCTCCTCTCCTTTCCCTCTTGCTAAATGAATTGTGTGCCAACTACATTTGTACTTTGAATTCAGTTTGCAGCAACTGAAATGAGCTGGGGAGGAAGTGGGAGAAGGAGAGATACGCTGGGATTGTTTGAAAACAGCCTGAAAAGTGGGATGGCAAAGGATTAATCAGGGCTTTCCCTGCCAAATTGGGACAGTTGGAGAGCATGTTGGAAGCAGTCTTTCCAATGGGCTCCCTTTCTTCCTGGAGGAATGAATCCAGAAAGTGGGGCTGGGGAAATCCTGGGCCAGAATCCTGTTGGGGCCTTATGGGGCCTTCGTAAGTGGACTTAAGTCTGTTCAGAACCCGAACAACTGCCTCAGATTTTGATGCAAAGAAGAAATAGGCATGGATGTCACCAATGCATTAGTGACACCAGACTGCAAAGTTCAGGATGGACTGTGAACCCAAAGATGTGGGTTTGCAGTTCGGGAGAAAGCTTGGATGCAACGGTGAACCCGAATGCCGAGCGTTCTGTGATGGCTGGGAGTACATTTACACACTTAAAACTGATGGACAAATTTGTTGCTGTTGTGTGCCTTCTAGTTGTTTTCCGACTTATGTCAACCCTAAGGTGGACCTATAATGGGACTTTCTGCGCTGAGAGTATGTGATGCGCCCAAGGTCACCCAATAGTTTCCATGGCCAAACAAGGAATCGAACACTGGACTCCAGGGTTGTAATTCAACAGATAGTAGTTCAATTTCATTTTACTGAGAGTGATATGGATGTTTCCAGCTGTACTGCTTTTGTTTTAATTCTCCAAACTGTTTCCAGTCCAAGACCATTTCCGCACTAGGCTGTTATAGCGCGATGATTCCACTTTCAACATCCTCTGGAATCCTGGGGTTTGCAGTTTTGGGAGGGGCTGGCTGGATTCCAGAGGAGGTTGAAAGTGGAATCATCGTGCTATAACAGCCTAGTGCAGAAATGGTCTTGGACTGGAAACAGTTTGGAAACTGCAAACCCCAGGATTCCAGAGGATGTTGAAAGCGGAATCATCGCGCTATAACAGCCTAGTGTGGGAGTGGCACAAGTTCTGAAGAAAAAGACAGGATATAAATAAATTAAAGAACCATCAAACACTTGACTGAAAGGTTGTCCTCCTTCGAGGTGATGCATCTGATATTTTGCAGTTCTCTTCCTCCTCCAAGGCTGTTCACTCAGCATCTTTTCCTTGAATAGCTCGAGGGAAGCCAGTGTGGCGTCTTCCTCAGGTAAGGCACCTGTCCCAGTTCTCTGGGCTGAGCGAGACGTCCTGAAAAGTTCAAACGCCTTGCTGCCTCTCTTCTGTCTCCCACAAACACCGAGATCTGTTGTCTTCCCACTCTCCTTTTTCAGGTTCGGTCTTTGCAAAATGTCAGTGTTTCCTCTCTTGGCAGCTCCCTCCCTCCTCATCCCTCCTAAGTGGCGGGGGGGGGGAGGAAAAGTCAGCACCAAAACCGAGTTTTTGTTGTCTGTTGGCTCCTTTCCAGTTTTGGCTCTTTGTGACAGGTCGCCATCTGCTAGATGCAAGTGATTGGCAGCTGTAGCTGTGTGGAGAGAGGAGGAAGGCTATAGGACTGAATGATTTATAGCGCTGGCGGTATAAAAGCAAGCAAAGTATGTGCACATGAAAGTGAGCTCTGTGCATGAGAGAGAGAAAGACAGAGCACAGCTACCAAGCTCATCAGCTGGTGGCACAGTCCATATTTTCCTGGGTTGCCAGATTAAAAACTGGAGATGGCTTCTGGACTTTTAATGGTCCTGCAGAAGAGGAGATTTCAGCAGGTGTGACTTCTTACTTGGTTGCTCAGCTAGCAACACCTGATGGAATTCCCTCTTCTGTCTTCTGCCTCAGTGGATGTTCCATCTTTGGAGGTCTTGAAACACAGGCTGGATGGGCATCTCCCAGGAAGGCTTTAGCTGTGGATTCCTGCATGGCAGAAGGGGGTTAGACTAGATGGCCCTTGGAGAGCCCATAGAACTCTATGATTCCATGAATCTCCAGGAACGGAACTAGGCAGAAAGCAGACAGCCTCACGGATGGTGAGGTCTCTATCTTTGGAGGTCTATCATAAGAGGGTTGGATGACCCTCCTTTCAGGAGTGCTCTAGTTGTGTATTCTTGCCTGTCGGAAGGAGATTAGACTGGATGGCCCTTGAAGTCCCTTCCAAGTTCTGATTCTATGATTCTTAAAAGTATAGGAGTCTCCCATCCAGCAATCCTAGTTTCCCAAGAAGAAAACCTGGCCTGGTGGTTTTTGTCTGCCCCTATTCTGTGTTGGCAAACTCCCAAGGCTTCTCAGCAGAAGCTAGCAGGCAAAGTTTGTCTTGGTCAGTCTGAGTTCTTAGCAGGTTTAGAGAAACCGAGTCTGGATTTACTGTGAGTCCAGAGAGAGAGTGTCCAAGAGCAAACTCCATAGTCCAGGCAAAGGTCAAAGGCTTGAGGAATATGAGCAAGGAATCCGAGAGCAAGCTGGGTTGCATCCACTGAAGGAATCAGTTGGCTCCAACCACTTCCTCTCATTCTGGCTTCTTGTTAAATGGGCTCAGCGTCTACCACAGCTGTTGACCTAATTAATGGGTCCTTCGTATATAAACATTGCCAGACTCCTGATCATTCCCTTTTCCACTTGCATTGGCTGCTGTAAGCATTGTCCCTCTCATGTCTCTGTGTTGTGGATGTTGGGAAGAGTACTGCCTGTGTCGTGGAACAGGGGCACGACAGCCTCCTTTTTAGGCCGAAAATGCAAAACTTGGAGAGTATTCAGTGAAATACACACACACACAAAATACATCTCAGGATGTTAAAAAGACAGACTTATTTGCTAAGAAGCATGACATGTTTCAGCCTATAGGGGCCTTCTTTAAAGGACCACTTGGAAATTAATGTTCCTGGAATTTCTAAGTCAGGAAATCCAAAACTCACCCATTGGAAGAATGGAACCAGGCCGGATGGCTTTGTTGGTTCTGCTTTTAGGCCTCCTTGTCTGAGTGGCCGCCTCTCAGGTAGGTGTTCGTGGATGATTCCTCCACTGGCAGAGCAGGTGGGACCAGGTGGCCCTTGGGATGCCTTCCAAAGAGACAGTTCTGGGGCTCTATGGTTCTAATCAGAAGGAAGTGATGCCCAGTGGCAGCTGAGGGGCAGACTCCAATGGGAGCAGAGAATCTTTGTTGGGTTTTAAGTCTGAGCTAATAAAGGAGCTTTCCAAGGTATCAAAGAATATTTGGGAAATAAGGTCCAGCATAACGGAAAACTCCTTTGAAGTTTGGACTAAAACCCACAACAGACTGAACAAGTTGAATACCAAACCATGTCATGCCCAAAATATAGCAGAGATTGCTCCTACAGCTTTGGAAGCGTGCCCAGCAGCAGAGAATAACTTAGCAGCAATGCACTGTAGCCAGGAAAAACTCACCCACATCAATTGTTTTCTTCCATCAAGGAGGCAATTTATTCTTGAGTTACAATGTGCACATATTTACAAGAATCTCCAGAAGGCGTTCCAACATTGCTCAGCTTGCTCTTTCTGACAGAGCCTCTGGCAGACACATCAGGCACCATGTGCAACTTGTTGGCTAGCTCTCAGCTACATTTATACCCACACTAGCTGATGCAATCCTGCCAGCCTTTGCATTCTCCCCACACCTGATGCAACCTTCTCCCCTGATTGCTCATCAGCATGACTCAGCTGAAGTCACATGACTCTCCACAGGTGCTCTTAATAACCCACATCACAAAGTATTTTCTACAGGTTTGGTCCAACCTTTTCTTCACAAACCATACTCTCCAAAATTTCACAGGTAAGAACTGGGACTTGCCAGGCCAAGAAATATCAGAGTGTGGTCAAAATGGCAAAAGTGATTCATGAAGAAGAATGCACAAACTAAGAGTGTGTACAGCAGTTTGCATTTTCCCAAGCATCCTGGGAAGGGGAAAATTCCTCCTCTCCTCTCCTCCCTCCTCCTTTTTCTCCATGGAGTTAACTGAGTGCAAAGTACTTTTGCATTTTCAAGTTTGCAGCGGTCAAAGTGAGCTGAGGCCAAAGGAGGAAGGTGGGATTGGGAGGAAAAAGAAACCAGGACATTTTAAAAGCAGCTGTTAAATGTGGCAGAGGATTTACGAAGACTGTTCCTGCCAAACTGGGACTGTTGGGGCCTAAGCAATCCCTTGTTGCTGTCCTGTGACTTCAAGCTGTTTCTGACTTATGGTGACCCCAAGGCAACCCTATCATGTGTTTTTTCTGGGGCTGAGGGTGTGTGATGTACCCAAGGTCAACCAGTGGGTTTCCATGACCCAGTGAACTCTGGTCTCCAGGGCTGTGGTCCAATGTTCAAAGCACTATACTATGCTGGCTCTCAAGCAATCCCTTCTCTGCTGTTAAATCTACCAGCCGCCGCTGCCACTGAGGAAGTGAGAATGCAGATTCCCACTGAAACCTCTCCTTATCAGCAATAATAAACCTGTCAGTTATTCTTTCCTTATCCCAAACTGATGGCATATTTCCCCCCTTTATTCCTCCAGATCAGCTCCTCTTCTCTCGCTCAGCCTGTGCCGTTTCCAAAGACTGCTTTTGAAGCCCTACAGCGCTGGCACGGAGATGCCAGTCTGGCTTAGCTCTGCCCTCCGACAATGACATTGCAAGGAGGGTGATGTGTCCGGAAGCTCCCGCATGCCAGCCTCTGGGAGGCAGCTTTCATCTCTGATATTTTTTGCAATGCAGGCCGCTGGTGTTTCTGGGGAAGTGTGGCTCCCCTGCCAACTCATTTGCAGCTGGGGCTGTGGACTCTTGCATCCTCCCCGTTAGCCATAGCTGCCACCTGCCACTTCAGGTTTAATGTACCCGCTGCTGCTCCTGGTTTCCCCAGACTTGGCCGAACGGAGAGCAGAGAAAGGCCTTCTGCCGGTTTCAGCCTGAGTGCCTCTCTTCAACCCCAAAGAGAACACCACAGCATCTCTTGCAGCTTCCCAAGGGCCCAAAGTGTGCAGCAGTTGTTGCATAGAGACTGAGGCCATTTCTACATTACACTCTTATTGTCGGGTAGCCCTCCGTATTTCAGTTACGGGACATGTAGTAGTTGTTAATTAGCTTCTTGCTTGTAACCAAGGATGGGAACCAGAGACCGTTAGGCAAACAAAGCCGGGAATGCAGCACTGATAAGAACTACCAGCCAAAGCTGGCCCTTCATGGTCTCTTGCTGTGGGAAGAAAAACTTTTGCTTCTAATGTTTGGATTTTGCTAATTACTTTCAGTTCGCTCACTGAAGCCCTGTACAACGCAGCACACTCCTAATAAATAGCGTATTAGCACTGCTACATTTGTGTGTGTGATTTCGGTTCCTGACACTTATAGCACTATGATTCCACTTGCAACATCCTATGGAATCCTGGGGTTTGCAGTTTAGGGAGGGGCCTTAGGCCTCTCCCTAAGCTGCAAACCCCACCATTCCATAGGATGTTGAAAGTGGAATAATAGCACTATAAGAATGTAGTACAGAAATACTGTAAGACCCTTCAGCCTGCAACCCCAAATCATAGCATCATGCAAAGATACAGTCGTGAGGGGCCTCAAAGTCCATCTAGCTGGACCTCTTGCCATGCAGGAAGGAGCAAGAATAGTTCTGTCTGCTGTATATTCCAGGAGTCCCTTTGGTATCTATGTCAAGTTCAAGTGACTAGGTTCATGATCTTGGAGGTATTACACATGCTTGCGTGCAAATTATCTTTTGTTCCCATGGGTAAAAAGTTAGCAGACACCGCACAGCTTGCAGAAAATAACAGAGACTCAGAATGGCAGATGATACCAAATTGGGAGGGGTTGCTAATACGCCAGAGGACAGGATCAAAATTCAAAATGACCTGGATAGATTGGAGAGCTGGGCCAAGGCCAACAAAATGAAATTCAACAGAGAGAAGTGTAAGGTCCTACACTTAGGTAGAAAAAATGGAATACAGAAATATAGGATGGGGGACACGTGGCTGGATAGCAGTGCGTGTGAAAGGGAGCTAGGAGTCTTCATAGACCACAAGCTGAACATGAGTCAGCAGTGTGATGCGGCAGCCAAGAAGGCCAATGCGATTCTCGGCTGCATCAATAGGAGTCTGGTGTCTAGATCGAGGGAGGTACTGGTACCACTCTACTCTGCTTTGGTTAGACCCCATCTTGAATCCTGTGTCCAGTTCTGGGCACCCCAATTCAAGAAGGATATGGACAAGCTGGAGCAAGTCCAGAGGAGGGCGACCAAAATGGTGAGAGGCCTGGAAGCCATGAAGCCCTATGAGGATAGACTTAGAGAGCTGGGTACGTTTAGTCTGCAGAAGAGAAGGTGAAGAGGGGACATGAGAGCCATGTTTAAATATTTGAAGGGATGCCACGTAGAGGAAGGAGGGGGCTTGTTTTCTGCTGCTCCAGAGACCAGGACAAGGAGCAATGGATTCAAGCTGCAGGAAAGGAGATTCCACCTGAACCTCAGGAAGAACTTCCTGACGTTCAGGGCTGTCCGGCAGTGGAATCTGCTGCCTCGGAGTGTAGTGGAGTCTCCTTCTTTGGAGGTTTTTAAGCAGAGGCTGGATGGCCGTCTGCCGGGAGTGCTTTGAGGGTGTTCCTGCATGGCAGGGGGTTGGACTGGATGGCCCCTATGGTCTCTTCCAACTCTACATTTCTAGGATTCTAGGATTCTATGATTCTATGGCTACTGATACGGTCAAGGAAGAAAGTGCAAAAGCAGGGCTACAGTTGACTATTAAGAAAGCAAAAATAACAACGAGAGATGATTTACTTTAGCTTTCAAGAGGGTGATAGCTGAAATAGGTAAAGATCTCCTATACCTGGGCTCAGTCATTTAACAAAATGGAGACTGTAGTCAAGAAATTGGAAGAAAACTATGGCCATTTCTGCACTACGCTGTTATAGTGTTATTATTCCACTTTCAACCTCCTGTGGGATTCTGGGCTTTGTAGTTTCCTGAGGCCAAATTGCTCTCTGGCTGAGAATTCTCAAGGTCCCTCTTTTCTAAACTGCAAACCTCAGGATTCCACAGGATGTGGAAAGGATGTTGAAAGTGGAACGATAATAGCACAATAATGGTGTACTGCGGAAATGGCCTATGGCTTGGAAAGGGATCCCTGACGGTGCTAGATGAGATCCTCAGGTTTAAAGATAAGATCCTCAGGTGTAAATACCAAAGTCAGAATCATCCAGGCCGTAGCATTTCTAATTCCTGTGTATGGCTGTGGAAGCTGGACAGCAAAGCAAGCAAATGGGAAGAGGAACTGTTACTTCCGCTATGGCATTGTGGGTAAGGACCCCCAGATATCATTTTGATATCAACCAATTCAGCCTTAGCTGGACTGCTTTCAGCCACCCCACTCCACGTGTTTGCAAGGTTCTCCGGACAAGCACGGACAGAGTGCGGCCACTAATGGTTTTCACATTCCAGACCCTATTGAGGGCAGCAACTCCAGCCTCGCTCGTAGCTTCAAGGAACTTCCAGCCGCAAACTCCACAATAGCCACATGGCTCTCAGCCAAGCCACTCTTTATGTTGGGCCATCAACGTCCCGGCCACGCTATTGTCATCAAGAGCAAATCCAGTCATGTTAAACTTGACCTTTCCAAATCCTTTGTCTAGCGCCCAAACTCCTTTTATTCTCCCCTGGCTTGCCATAGCCGGCAGGCACAAACTCCCCTATAAGAACCCCGCGTTTCCAAACGGTCTTCGGACTACTTTGGACTGCCATCCCGCCCTGCTGCTGGTCATCTAAGGAAACTCCCCTTAGCCAGCCATGCTGAGCTTTCTTCCCTGGAACCCCGCTCTTCTACAGGACTACGAGACCAGGTGTCATATCGCCTCTCCCGAAGAAATCTCCGTTTCTATTTCCTAGTTAGTTAGTTTATGTCTTGTCTTCCGTGTCTTTGTCTTTAATAAAGAATTGTCTGTTATTTGGAGAACCTTGTCTAGCCGCTCTCTGACCCACCGCTGTATACATTGGTTTAAAGATCTTGCTAAAGTTGCCCTGCCTCTTGTTAGCCAAGAGAGGGCTCCAGCTAATTTTCCCCAACTTGTATTTTAATTAGCAACCTGGGCACCCCTCCTGGGACCCCCCAAAGCACAGGGTAACAGAACAACTCACTAAAAGCAGGGTGCTGGAGAAGAGTGTTACCCTAAGAGAGGGGGGACTTTGGGGTCCACCCATAATGCCAGCGCCTCCTTAGTATTTGGGGGAATTATAGCTCAAAGAAGACCTGCAAGAGGAGGGCAATGGCAGGATCTTTTCACCTGTGTATACCAGTACTAACTGTAGAGAGGACTCCAGTTAAAATTGAACAAAGTATTTTATTTGGATTGACAAATATATGAGAAATCAGATATTCTTAGGAACCATGCACAGCTGTTGGAAAGTGAGCAAGAAAGGTTGGACGGAGAGAGAGGTTGGGCGAAAAGGGTGATAGTTACCAGTCCTGAAGAAGGGTCACAGCAGAGAGGCTGAGACAGTGTCTGAGGGTAGCAACGTACTACAAAAGGCTGGGGGTCGAGGCTAGGGGTTATATATCCTATTTCATACCCTGAAGGGGGTGTGTGTAAACAAAGCTGTAAAGGGTTTCCTACAGAGCTGACAAAGGACTCTGGAATGGACCGATTGCCTTAACTCAGGAGTGACAAAACATGGATGGGAGTCATGACAATCTCTTAATGTTTGGGAAGGTATGGGGTATAGAGAGGGTCTTTGTAGGGCAAGGGATGGTCTCTGACTGCTCAACAATTTAGGCAGTTTGTCTCTCATTGTATTCGGAAACACAGAGAGCCTGAAGTGTTGAAAGGATTAGCAAAAACCCATTAGTGTTGGGTTTTCCTACCTAATCATAGAATCATAGAAATGTAGAGTTGGAAGAGACCCCAGGGGCCACCCAGTCCAACCCCCTGCCATGCAGGAACACCCATCAAAGCATTCCCAACAGATGGCCATCCAGCCGCTGCTTAAAAACCTCCAAAGAATGAGACTCTACCACACTCCAAGGCAGCATATTCTACTGCCGGACAGCTCTGACTGTCAGGAAGTTCTTCCTGAGGTTCAGGTGGAATCTCCTTTCCTGCAGCTTGAATCCATTGCTCCTTGTCCTGGTTTCTGGAGCAGCAGAAAACAAGCCCACTCCCTCCTCAACATAACATCCCTTCAAATATTTAAACATGGCTATCATGTCCCCTCTTAACCTTCTCTTCTGCAGACAATCCTCTCTGAACTTATGACCTGACAACACACTCTTTGATCAGCATGCCTTTGATCATTTCTTTCTGCCATCAATCTGTCCAGTTCCAAAAATAGCACATCCCACGGATGGAGGCATGAAGTGTATGGTAACGAGAGTTCTGCACATCCCCTCAAATGCTAAAGACAAATGAATCGGTCCAGGAGCGAATCATGCCTGAACCCTTCCTCAAAGCCAAGTTGATTAAATTGAGACTGTCATACTTTGGACACAGAATCATAGAATCATAGAAATGTAGAGTTGGAAGAGACCTCAGAGGCCATCCAGTCCAACCCCCTGACATGCAGGAACACCCTCAAAGCACTCCCCACAGATGGCCATCCAGCCTCTGCTTAAAAACCTCCAAGGAAGGAGACTCCACTACACTCCGAGGCAGCACATTCCACTGCCGGACAGCCCTGACTGTCAGGAAGTTCTTCCTGAGGTTCAGGTGGAATCTCCTTTCCTGCAGCTTGAATCCATCGCTCCTTGTCCTGGTCTCTGGAGCAGCAGAAAACAAGCCTGCTCCCTCCTCTACGTGGCCTCCCTTCAAATATGTAAACATGGCTCTCATGTCCTCTCTTAACCTTCTCTTCTGCAGACTAAACATCCCCAGCTCTCTAAGTCTATCCTCAGAGGGTTTCATGGCTTCCAGGCCTCTCACCATTTTGGTCGCCCTCCTCTGGACTTGCTCCAGCTTGTCAATATCCCTCTTGAATTGGGGTGCCCAGAATTGGACACAGTATTCAAGATGGGGTCTAACCAAAGCAGAGTAGAGGGGCGGCAGTACCTCCCTCGATCTGGACACCAGACTCCTATTGATGCAGCCAAGAAACAATGTAGAAGAAAAGAAGATAATGCTGGGAAAAGTGGAAGGAAGAAGGAAAAGAAGAAGAAACATTACAGGTATATTGACTCAATCAAGTCATCCATTGTTGCTGCCTTGCGTTTTCAAGACCTGAGCAGGGAAGTTGATGTCTAGGGATCCCGGAGGTCTCCATTAATGGGGCTACCATACGTCAAAGTCAACTTGATGGCAAATAACAACAACAAAGGCTAGCAGAAGTAGCATCTTCATGGGGTTTAGAAACCCCTTAGTTCTCACTGCTGTAACAGCGTTCTGGCTATTTCCTCTGCTTTTTATCCCCTTCCCTCTTTACTCATCTGTCTCCCTCCTCTACCACTACCCGTTCATTTTTTCCCTATTTAGACTTATTTCTCCTGTCCTACCAGCCAGCAAGGCTTGCTCCTCCCCACTTCTTTCTATCATAACTGTTTGAAGATTTCAGGGGACCTGCAGAGAGAAGCAGCACGTGGAGTTGCCTACAGGGACCACAGAGAAATAAATGCACATCATAGGCCTTTCTGCAGTTTTGCTTCCAGTATTTAGATAACTTTGTCATGCTGTGACTAAAGATGGTGGTGCAGGCTCCCAGCAGATTTCAATTAATTTAAAAAAATTAATAAGTTCTTTAAAAGGCAGCTAAAATGTTCTGAGACGCACACCCCAAAACTCCCCTTGGTTTACGTGCCAAATTTCTTCCATCTGGGTTTCACGGTCCTGCAGTTGTAGCAGATACAGACACCCACTCGCACACATTCCTATTTTTATATTTGCAAACTTCCTTGAGGGCCTTGTTTGGGTCAGAATGAACCTGGATTTGGATTTGATTGTTTAACAGGGGTGCTCTGGGCTCAAACGTATACTCATTTTACTTTGAGATATAAAATTGGTCTGGAATCCTAGAATCCTAGAATTGGAGGGGACCCCAAGGCCCATCCTGTCCAACCCTATTCTGGCATAATGGAAGGCACAATCCAAACACTCCTTTTGACAGATAGCCATCTAGTCTCCTTTAAAAACCTCCAAAAAAGGAGACTCCACCACACTCCATTGAGGCAGCAGCGGATTCCACTGTTGAACAGCTCTTACTGTCAGGAAGTTCTTCCTACAGTTTAGGTGGAATCTCTTTTCCTCTGGCTTGAAGCCACTGCTCCGTGTCCTAGCCTCTGGAGCAGCAGAAAACAGGCTTTCTCCATCCTCCATATGACATCCCTTCAAGTATTTAAACATAGCTATCATGTCACCTCTTGCTTGTCTCGTACCCCTGTGTAAGTTTCTTTACATGTTCAGAAGAAGAGTGGTGTAGCACAACCATCTTATACCTACGTGAGTGTAGACTTATGCTAGGCAAGCATGATGTACTCTTGTGTGTGTGTGTCGGGTGTTGCAAGACGGCTGCCTTCTTATCAAGGGGACAGGAGGGTGTGCCACACAGCAAACCCCATGTGACTAAAAAAGGGAACACTGCCATCTGTTTTTCCAATTATAGGAGAGTTAATGGGAAGGAAGCCTTTCTGTGTGACATGGAACACCATGCTCACCTGTCACCACTTCCAGTCTGTCTCCAGCTTGCCAAGGTGCCGCCAACCCAGCTTGTGATGGCAGCAAAGGCACCGCTTTGCCCCTGCTCTCCCTCCCTCACTGTAATTTGCTCGTCAGCCGCAGGATTTCCTTCTGATGATCTTCAAAGTCCTGGGAAGGGCTGCTCTCCGTTGCTGAGCCGCGATTGTAGCATCTTGGCTTTAATCATGGTGAGAGCCCTCGCCTCTGCCTCTGCCCCCATCGCCATGCCAGCTTGCTGCTGCCACCGCCACAATTATCATCCCAGCTTCCGGAGACAGGCTGGGTTAAGGCCCCCCGGCTTATACTGAGCAGCATAATGATCCAGCGCTGATGGATGTGGGTCACAGTGTCTCTGGGATCAAAAGGGAGCCAAGAAAGAGATTTCTACCTAAGCTTCTGGCGCCAGCGTTTCTTGGAAGGACAGGGCTGTTTGAAATGCTGTGACAGAGAGGAGGAGAGGGAGCTCATCTGGGCACTGGAAGGCTAAAAATCTCTCCCTTCCACATGGAGCAAGAACCAGATATTTCATTAAACACAAAAATTTAGATGCATAAACCAACAATCTACTTCTCCAGCTCTACATGACTAAGATATACTTCTGCATATTGGTAAAAGTTACTCATCTTCAAAACCCGGAACTGAGATTCTCCCCAGTACTTTCACAAATACAGTGGCCCCTCCACTTTCACGAGGTTTTGGGGCACAGACCCTTGCTAAATTGGAAAACTGTGAATAAATCCCCTCACTGCCCCTTCCTTTTCCCTTCTGGGGCTCCTTCCCTCCTGTTCCCATGCAAAATGGAAGCGAATGAGGGTAGGTGGGGGGAGGCTCACGTAAGCCTTCCTTTCCCCCTCCGGAGCTCCATTCCTACACATTTTGCTCCAGCATGGACAACTTGCACAAACCTCTCCCCACTCTCCATTCCCTTCTGTTCTGCAAGGGAACAGGAGTCCTATCTCAGTCCCAGTAGCACAGCTGATCATCCAAACAAAACAAACTAAATAGCTGCCAGCTCCTTACTTACTTTTATTCAGTAAGCATAAGGTCAAAATGAAGTCCAACAGGATTCAAAGGCAAGCAACTTCAGAGTCAGTCAGGGTAATCCAGAGTCAGGCATGGAGTTCAGCAATATATCCAGCAGTCAGGAAGGTCAGATAAGCTCTGACAACTCCTGGAGGGGAAGGGTGGCAGCTATATAGGTCAGAAGCCTAACACAGCTGTTGCCTGATTAATTGTTGCCACTTATATATTCTCTGGGATTGGCATGGGCTCTCCCTTTGTTGTCTGCACTTCGCAAAGGTGGGTACAGGTAAGTCTTCTTTTGTGTCTGAAGAGGCAGGACTCTCTGCTGGAGCTGGCATCTCCCCCTGGTCTGTTTGTGGCACTGTGACCTCCTCCTGTACAGCAGGCCCTGGCATGCCCCTTGTTTCAAACTGTAAGGAAGGGTCCATGTTCTGGAAGAAGGGCATGACAAGGGGGAGCTCCAGAGGCAGAAAGGAAGACTCGTGCAAGGCTTCCCCCACCCTAAATTCCCCTCCATTTTCATAGAAATCATAGAAACGTAGAGTTGGAAGAGACCACACAGGCCATCCAGTCCAACCCCCTGCCATGCAGGAACCCACATCAAAGCCCTCCCTTTGACAGATGGCCATCCAGCCTCTGCTTAAAAACCTCCAAGGAAGGAGACTCCACTACACTCCATTGAGGTGGCAGTTTCTTCTGCCGGACAGCCCTGACTGTCAGGAAGTTCTTCCTGAGGTTCAGGTGGAATCTCCTCTCCTGCAGCTTGAATCCATTGCTCTTTGTCCTGGTCTTTGGAGCAGCAGAAAACAAGCCCTCTCCTTCCTCTACATGGCATCCCTTCAAATATTTAAACGTGGCTACCCTCTTAACCTTCTCTTCTGCAGTCTAAACATCCCCAGCTCTCTAAGTCCATCCTCATAGGGCTTCATGGCTTCCAGGCCTCTCACCATTTTGGTCGCCCTCCTCTGGACTTGCTCCAGCTTGACCAGGTCCTTCTTGAATTGGGGTGCCCAGAACTGGACACAGTATTCCAGATGGGGTCTAACCAAAGCAGAGTAGAGTGGTACCAGTACCTCCCTCGATCTAGACACCATACTCCTATTGATGCAGCCGAGAATTGCACTGGCTTTCTTGGCTGCCGCATCACACTGCTGGCTCATGTTCATGTGCTGACTCATTTTGCATGGGAACAGGAAGCGGGGAGCCCCAGAGGAAGAAAGGAAGGCTCACATGAGCCTTCCTCCATCCCTCTTTCCCTTCCATTATGCCTTGGCACACATTCTCAGTGCTGGGGCCAAAGGCATAGGAATGGGAGGGGGATCTCCAGAGGAGGAAGAGAAGGCTCATGTGAGCCTTCCCTTCCCAACTCCCTTCCATTTTGCCTCGGTGCGAATTCTCCATGCAGGGACAAAATGCATGGGAATGGGAGGAAGAGAAGGGGGGAAAGCACACACACTCAACAATAATCAAATTTGTGAAGGTCAAATGTGCAAATGTGGAGAGAGGACTGCATGCAGCATTCATATCCCATTCTTTCTTAAAATTACTCGATGGTTCTTCTTTGACCAAACCAGTCAAATTGTCCATTTCTGCCAGGTCATACAACACCATCAGCCACTCTTCTTGAGATGGTAATAACTGAATTTTTCTGTCTCTGAGCAAAATAGTCCAGCAGTTATAATCATATACTAAATGATTCTTCTGTACCTCTTGTCAGTCTGGTTGTCCGTCAATCCAAGCAAAAAGATTTCAGCTTTCATTTGAATCTTCAGCTTCAAAATATCTTCCATCTGTTGGTGGATCTGCACCCAAAATTTTTTGGTTTCTCGCAAGTCCACCCACCGTATGTAAAAAAAAGGTCCCTTCTCTCTGTTTATATACATTTATATACATTTTAGATAATCTTTTTTCATGTTAAATACCATCTGTACATCATTTTGTAAAACATTCTCTAACTTAATGTAAACTTTAAGCGTCTTATCCATATTTTCCCACTGTTCTATTTGTATAGTGTGGTCCACATTTTGTTCCTTCTTAATTGCACAATCTTTTACCTCAATCTTTATTGAAAATCAATGCCATAAGAAAATTTGGTTACGCATGTATGGCTATTTCCAGTACATTAAATTCTTATGTACAAAGTAAGAATTATTACGAAATATATATCATTATAGTCATGTATAGGTTAAAAATAAAGGAATGACCAAAGGTTAAAAGTAGAGAAACAAGTAATGTGTGATTTAATCATTTCACAGAAGCTGAGCAAGAAATAACAGAGCACCCAAAACTTTTGGAGAAAGGAGTTGTTAGATGATTTAAGGTTGGGATATAGGTCTTCTATTTAGCAGTATTTTTGGTCTGCTCATTATTAGTACATAAACACTGTTCAAACTCTGCCATTTCCGCACTAACCTGTTATAGCGCGATGATTGCACTTTCAACATCCTCTGGAATCCTGGGGTTTGCAGTTCCGGGAGGGGCCGGCTGGCCCCTCCCAAAACTGCAAACCCCAGGTTTCCAGAGGATATTGAAAGTGGAATCATCGCGCTATAACAGCCTAGTGCAGAAATTCTGATTAGATGTTTCAGAACCAAAGAGATTCTAGCCATCTTAAAACATTCAGTTAACTGCCTATAAGCAAAACGTTGAATATAAGAGCAGGAAACCAGATTTTGTCTGAGCAGCACTCAGTGGCTAACAAGTCAGCGGAATGGCAAATGTGAGTCCAAATTTTAAGTGAGCTACCCAAGGGGTGTGTGTGTGTGTGTGCCTTCAAGTTGCTGGTTGACTTTTGTTCTTGTGTTTTTATCTGCCTTCA
Organism: Ctenosaura bakeri; assembly: GCA_948474755.1. NCBI lineage: Eukaryota > Metazoa > Chordata > Lepidosauria > Squamata > Iguanidae > Ctenosaura > Ctenosaura bakeri. The sequence goes on along the minus strand of CAOLHI010004866.1, from coordinate 48,440 downwards.
AATAATTTCTGACTTACGGTGAAGCTAAGGTGAACCCATCATGGAGTTTTCTGGGGCTGAGAGTGTGTGACACACGCAAGGTCAGTGAGTTTCCATGGCCGAGTGGAGAATTGAACCCTGGTTCAATGGGTTGTAGTCCAATGTTCAATGTAGTCCAATGTTCAAACCACTACATTACACAAACCAGCCATCACACTGCATCTAATGCACACTGTTATCACGGTTATGATATGTCTGGTGAGAGCACTAGATAGCCTTTTGATATCAACTAATTTGGCCTTTGCTTGACCTCTCTCTGCCACCCCACTCCACATGTTTGCAGAGGTCTCCTGGACAAGCACGTCCGGGGCGCAACCGTTAATGGTTGTACATTCCAAGACCCCATTCAGGCAGGCAGCTTAAGCCTCTCCGTTGCTTTAGGGAAAAACCTTCCTGCAAACCGGCTCTGCTCGGCTCGAGAGCCATGCAGCCAAGAGCCAAGCCATTTCTTTATGTCGGGCTATTAACGAACTGGACACGCTATTGTCTTAAGAGCTAAAACCATCATGCAAAATCTGACCTTTTCCAACCCCTTTGTCCAACTCCAAATTTCCTTTGTTCTCACTGAGCATAACATAGCCTGTAGGTAAACTCCACCCTATAAAAGGTCCCCACTTTTGGGACATCTTCAGACTACTTTGGACTTCCATCCTGCCTTGCTGCCGGTGTCTAAGGAAACTCCCTGTCAGCGGCTGGGCGGGGCCGGGCAGGTTCGGGTCTGGCTCAGGCCGAGGCTGGCGTCCCGGAAGCCTCAGCCAGCAGAGTCACCGCAAAACTAAAGCAGGCCTTACTTCAGGCGGTAAACAGGAACGAAAAGAAAGGGTTTTCCTCACCCGGGCAATGAAGGGTTAAGCTGGCTGGCGAGGCTTCTGAGCAGAGTCTCGGCAGGAACGAAGCGGGACCGCGGCAGGGGCAAGGCAGGCAGGAACAAAGCAGGAACAAGGCAGCAGCACTGACGGGCAACTCACGGAGAGCCGTTGGTTGTTGCTCCATGCTGAACTTGGCTCCCTCTGGCTCTAAAGTAGGGGCCTGGCGCCAGCGCCGGCCAATCCTGAAGCTGCTGCACAGCTGGGAGCCCTCAGCCGGGCTCACAGCTGTGCGTCCTTAGCCAGCTGCGAGCCCTCAGCCTGCCGCTGACGCTCCAGCAATCGGCGGGAGCGGCGGGCAGCCTCCTTGGCCTGCCGCCGCTGCGAGAACGTGGGAGGGAGGCCATCAGGCTCCTCCGGATTGGGCCCGCGGGTGAGCGGCGGCCCAGCAACCTCCGGGCTACTCTCTTCCGCAGCGCCGGCTCCGTCGGTGTCTTCAGCGGCGTCAGGGCAGGCAGGCTCGGGACGACCTCCCGTAGCGGCAGGTGGCTCCGTAGCCTCCTCTGCGGCGGCGGTGGCCTCGACGGCGTCCGGGCAGCTGTTCCCGGCACCGGAGGCCTCCGCCGCTACTCGCGAGGAGACCGGATCCTCCGCCGCTACTTGCGAGGAGACCGGATCCTCCGCTGCTACTCGCGAGGAGACCAGATCGTCCTCCTCCTCGGGTGCTGCGTCCGGGGCCGCGGAGGTCCCGACACTCCCCTCAGTGAGCCATGCTGAGCTTTCTCCCCCGGAACCCCGCTTCTCTCCAGGACTACGAGACCAGGTATCGTATTGCCCTTCCCGAAAAGCTCCCCGTTTCTATTTCTCAGTTAGTTAGTCTATGTCTTGTCTTGCGTGTTTCTTGTCTTTAATAAAATATTGCTGGTTATCTTGAAAGCCTTGTCTAGCCGCTCTCTGACCTGACGCTGTAGACATTGGGTTAAAGATCCTTGCTAATGTTACCCTGCCTCTCGTTAGCTTAAGAGAGTGCTCAAGCTAAATTCCCCCAACTTGCGTTTTTATTTGGCTATCTGGGTGCCCCTCCCGGGACCCCCAACATACAGGGTAACAACACTCCATAAATTTCCTAGGGTTTTCTTAGGCAAGGAATAGTCAGGAAGGGTTTTGCTAGTTCCTTCCTCTGAAAGACAGCCCACAGCACCTGGAATTCACTGGTGCTCTCCTATCCAAGTACTAACCAGGGTTGACCTTACTTGGCTTCCAAGATCAGATGGGATCTTGCACCTTTAGGGTATTTAGGCCAAGTTGCTGAACGGATATTTGGAAAGAGTGTTCAGTGCTTCTCTTTGCTTCTTTAAAGTTCAGACTAAAACATGGAGTGGACCCACTGTTTCACTGACCTAGGAGCCTCTGTTGACTTCACTTTAGACAGGACTAAGGGGACACAGTGCTCAAAATCATCCTTATCCTCATCCCCCCCTCTTCCTTCTGTGCCCAAAGAAATAGAATGTATTTGGACTTTTTTTTTATATATGTTGTGCCACTGGCTGGAGAGCCATCTAGAGGTGGGGCATTTTTGGCTTGCCAATTTTTGTTTGGGCTGCTGGGGGTGGCCGCGTTGTTACTTCTGGTATGGCACCCTGGGTGAGGACCCCCAGATATCATTTTGATATCAAACCATTTGGCCTTAGCTGGACTGGCTTGCAGTTACCACACTCCACGTGTTTGCGAGGTTCTCCAGACAAGCACGGACATGAGTGTGGCCACTAATGGTTTTACATTCCAGACTCTATTGAGGCCAGCAACCTAAGCTCCGCTCCCAGCTTCAGAGAACTTCCAGCCGCAAACTCCACAATAGCCGCACGGCTCTCAGCCGAGCTACCTTTTTATGTTGGGCCATCAACGTCCCGGTCACGCTATTGTCTTCAAACGCAAATCCAATCATGTTAAACTTGACCTTTCCAAATCTTTTGTCCAGCACCAGAACTCCTTTTGTTCTCCCCTGGTTTGCCATAGCTGGTAGGCACAAACTCCCCTACAAAAACCCCGTGTTTCCAAACGGTCTTCGGACTACTTTGGACTTCCATCCTGCCTTGCTGCAGGTTGTCTAAGGAACTCCCCTCAGCTCCCCACGCTGAGATTTCTTCCCCGGATCCCCACTTCTCTCCAGGACTACGAGACCAGGTGTAGTATTGCCTACCCTCTGCAACTCCCATTTCTATTTTCCAGCTAGTTAGTTTATGTCTTGTCTTTCGTGTTTTTGTCTTTAATAAAGAATTGTTTGTTATTGGAAAACCTTGTCTAGCCACTCTCTGACCCGCCGCTGTATACATTGGGTTTCAAGATCCTTGCAAAGTTACCCTGCCTCTCGTTAGCCAAGAGAGGGCTCCAGCTAATTCTCCCCTTAATTGGTATTTTATTTGGCAATCTGGGCGCCCCTCCTGGGACCCCCCAAATCACAGGGTAACAGCGTGCCCTCTGATTCCCACAGTCTCTTCACACTGGACCCAGGATGGACAACTGTATAATGATTGGGGGATAATTCTCCCCCACCAATTCTCCCATGGGACACACCTCCTCCCACATAAAACCCCACCCTGTACCTCTACCTCTACAGCCCCTCTCAAAATGGTGCCAGGACATTCTTCTAACAACTGCCATTTTGAGAAGGACTGCAGAGGAAAACGAGCAATAGCAGTTACGTTTCTATACCGCTTATCAGTGCAAAGCACTCCCTAGGAATATTTATATTTAGAGATATTACAGATATTTAGGAGAGAGTAGGGAATCCTTGGTGTTGGTATGTGTACATTTATGTGTGTCTGAGGGCCTTTCCGTGTAGTTTGGGGACAAAAACTGGCTGCATCAACAGGAGTATAGTGTCGAGATCAAGGGAAGTAAAATGCCACTTAATTTTGCTTTGGTTAGACCTCACCTGGAATCCTGTGTCCAGGTCTGGGCACCACAATTCAAAGAGGATATTAAGAAGTTGGAATGTGTCCAGAGGAAGGTAACCAAAATAGCAAAAGGCCTGGAAACCATCAAGCCCTATGTGGGGTGGCTTAGGAAGCTGGGTATGTTTACCCTGACAAAATGAAGGTTAAGAGGAGACATGATAGCCATGTTTAAACATTTGAAGGGATGTCATGTTGGAGATGGAGCAAGCTTGTTTTCTCCTGCTCCAGAAACTAGGACAAGAAGCAATGGATTCAAACTACAGGAAAAGAGATTTCCCCTAAACATCAGGAACAACTTCCTGACAGCCAGAGCTGTCCAGTAGTGGAGTGTGGTGGAGTCTCTCCTTCTTTGGAGGTTTTTAAGCAGAGGCTGGATGGTCATTTGGTGGAGGTGCTTTGAGTGTTTGTTCCTGCACAGCAGGGGGGTTGGACTCAATGGCTTTTGTGGTCTCTTCCAACTCCATGTTTCTATGATTCTAAAAAAAATTGCCTGAAAAATCACCCCTGTTTTCTTTTTAAATTGAGGGTCTGAAGGGGACTTTCGGGGACTGGTGAGGTCTTTCGGTGCCATATAAGTGGGATTCAGGAGTGCCTGCAGTCTGCAGGTTGTGTTATACCCATTTTGCTGTTAGATCTACAACCTGGCCTAAATCTCTCCTCCTGGACCTTCTGCTCCATTCTTCCAGAGCCCCCCCCAAATGGATCCCATGCCAGTTCCCCCAGTGCTTCTCCTGTTCTCCAGTTCCTTTCCTGCAAGCTGAGCCATTTGTCCTCCAAGCGGTGCCTCCATTCCCACAAATGCTGGAGAGCTTGTGCTCAGCAAGGACTTGGACCATTTCCGCAGTGTTCTAGTGCTATTATTCCACTTTCAACATCCTCTGGAATCCTGGGGTTTGCAGTTTAGGGAGGGGCCTCAAGGTCAGGATTCCATAGGATGTTGAAAGTGGAATAATAGCACTAGAACAGCCCACTGCGGAAATGGCCTTGGACTCTAAGGCCCATGAGAGAGGCCCCTTCCAGCTCTACGGTTCCATGAAAACACACCTTCTTGTAGGGAAAAGAAGCACACAACTGCTTCTCCCCACCCACCCCTGAGCTGAAGACCCTACAAACTGTCCCCCAGCTTCCTCCCACCTCCAGCCCACGCTGAAGCGGTAATCACTGCTGCCGATTAGGAACGGCGCAAATTTAATAGAACTGCCGCCGCACTCTGCCAGACTTTAAAACAGTCATTATTTCATCAGACAGCCCATTAAACTGTCAGCTCTCCCCACACCCCTCTCCAAGTTACTTTCCCCCAGCACTGTTCAGCCTGACAGGCTCCAAATTTGCAAAGTGTGAAAACACCAAGAGGGGGTCTCTCTCTCCACCCCAGGCTTTGGCCTTTCCCCTCTGCTGAAGCTGGATGAAGAACGGTCACCGCGCACTGTCCAATGTCAATGAAAAAGTACCAAGACACAGTGCATGGTGACAACAGACCGTCCAGTCTCTTTTTTTCACACCATGATGAGACATCCTTTTTAAAAACAAACAGAAAAAAATATTTTTGCATCTGAGCAGCCTTTCAGGTGACCTAAACTAGCAGTGCCAAGTTTCCAAGAAAAGGTGGAGAATAGTGGAGGCCCTTCACTATTTAGGTGGAATCTGTTCTCTTGGAACCTGAATCCATTGGTCTCCAGAGCGGTTGTCATAGACCACAAGCTGAACATGAGCCAGCAGTGTGATGCGGCAGCCAAGAAAGTCAATGCAATTCTCGGCTGCATCAATAGGAGTATGGTGTCCAGATCGAGGGAGGTACTGGTACCACTCTACTCTGCTTTGGTTAGACCTCATCTTGAATCCTGTGTCCAGTTCTGGGCACCCCAATTCAAGAAGGACATGGTCAAGCTGGAGCAAGTCCAGAGGAGGGCAACCAAAATGGTGAGAGGCCTGGAAGCCATGAAGCCCTCTGAGGATAGACTTAGAGAGCTGGGCATGTTTAGTCTGCAGAAGAGAAGGTTAAGAGGGGACATGATAGCCATGTTTAAATATTTGAAGGGATACCATGTAGAGGAGGGAGAGGGCTTGTTTTCTGCTGCTCCAGATACCAGGACAAGGAGCAATGGATTCAAGCTGCAGGAAAGGAGATTCCACCCGAACCTCAGGAAGAACTTCCTGACAGTCAGGGCTGTCCGGCAGTGGAATCGGCTGCCTCGGAGTGTGGTGGAGTCTCCTTCCTTAAAGGTTTTTTAAACAGAGGCTGGATGGCCATCTGTCAAAGGGAGTGCTTTGAGGGTGTTTCTGCATGGCAGGGGGTTGGACTGGATGGCCCCTGGGGTCCCTTCCAACTCTACATTTCTATGATTCTATGATTCATTGCACACTGAAAATCTCTGCATGTGACTTCCACATTTGATTCTGCTATATGCTCCTTCTGTTGAATGGCAACATTGCACAGATGAACACCTACCCAAGCATAAATCTGAACGAACAACCAAAATGTCCATGTGCATCCATGCCTATCTCACTCACTCACTCACACACATCCATGTGCAGCTGCATGGGCATCTGTGTGCACTTCCATGTGCCTCCATGTGCTTTTGCATGGACATGTGGCTCTGTACAGGTGCAAATAATTCCAACGAGGAAGAAAAGTGGGGGATGTTAAAAAAAAAAGCCCTCCCAAGGTGCTGCACTCTGTTCCTAAGTCAGTTCAGCACCTTGGAGAGCACCTTTAAATATTGGAAAACCTGGAATGGATTCATTGCCCCACTGATACCTGCAGGAAAGTCATGGATGGAACCATCTTTTTTTCTGCTGCTCTGGAGACCAACGAATTCAGGTCCCAAGAGAACAGATTCCACCTAAATATTAGGAAGAACTTTTTGACTCTAAGAGCTGTTCAACAGTATAATAGATTGCCTCAGAGAGTGGTGGGCTCTCCTTCTTTGGAAGTCTTTAAACAGAGACTGGGTGGGCATCTCTCAGGAGTGGTTTCGCAGTGGATTCCTGCATCAGCAGGGAGGTTGGACTAGATGGCCTTTGGAGGACCTTCTAAGGCTAAGATTCTCTGATTCTATGAGATGAGAGCCACTGGCTGCCACTGCTTTTAGCTCACTCACTCGCCATCCACCTCCTTTCCAGCTTGAAGGGTTTGTTGTGCGGATAACGTGGAAGAGGGCAAGAGCCGAGCCTGCTGTTCTGAACTCCTTGAAAAAATGATAGGATAACAATGTCACAAGCAATAAACAGCTTTAAATTGCAGGCTCGTTAAAGCTAAGGGGGCGTGGGTGGAAAATTGTGAGTGTATGCGCGCATTCAGGCACAACGGGAAAGCTTTTAAGAGTGAGAAGGAAGGAAAGAGAAAGAAAGAAAGAAAGAAAGAAAGAAAGAAAGAAAGAAAGAAAGAAAGAAAGAAAGAAAGAAAGAAAGAAAGAACCCCTCCCCCAGTTAAAACCCTTTTCAAAATCCATGGGCACATCTCTGTCTCTCTGACCCTCCTTTCCCCAGTGCTTTCTTCTCCATTAGCTGCCCACACATTGCTTTTCTTCTGTGGGAAAATGCAAAGAGTTGCTACGTGTGAGATGTCACACTGACAACAGCTCTCTCCGAACAGATCCTTTGCTCAGTCCTTCTCCCCACTCCACTGCAGATTGGGCCATTAATTGCATGATTCCCTAACACTGAACATTGTGGAAATGTTCATCACAGAAACACAGCATCCTAGAATTGCAAGGGACACTGTAACGGCCACCCAGTCCAGCCCACTTTGGCCGTGCAAAAAGACTCAATGCAGGCACTCCCTTTGACAGATGGCCATCCATCCTCTCTTGAAAAAACTCCAAAGAAAGAGGAGACCCCACCACAGTCTGAAGAGGCAGCAGCAGATTCCACTGTCAAACTGTTCTTACCATAGAATCATAGAATCATAGAAATGTAGAGTTGGAAGAGACCACAGGGGCCATCCAGTCCAACCCCCTGCCATGCAGGAACACCCTCAAAGCACTCCCTTGGACAGATGGCCATCCAGCCTCTGCTTAAAAACCTCCAAAGAAGGGGGAGACTCCACCACGCTCCACGGAGGCAGCAGATTCCACTGCTGGACAGCCCTGACTGTCAGGAAGTTCTTCCTGAGGTTCAGGTGGAATCTCCTTTCCTGCAGCTTGAATCCATTGCTCCTTGTCCTGGTCTCTGGAGCAGCAGAAAACAAGCCCTCTCCCTCCTCTACGTGGCATCCCTTCAAATATTTAAACATGGCTATCATGTCCCCTCTTAACCTTCTCTTCTGCAGACTAAACATCCCCAGCTCCCTAAGTCTATCCTCATAGGGCTTCATGACTTCCAGGCCTCTCACCATTTTGGTCGCCCTCCTCTGGACTGGCTCCAGCTTGTCCATGTCCTTCTTTAATTGGGGTGCCCAGAACTGGACACAGTACTCAAGATGGGGTCTAACCAAAGCAGAGTAGAGTGGTACCAGTACTTCCCTCAATCTAGACACCAGACTCCTATTGATGCAGCCGAGAATTGCATTGGCAATTCCATCAGGAAGTTCTTCCCAGTCTTCAGGTGGAATCTCTTTTCCTGTAGTTAGGATCCATTGCTCCGTGTCCTGGTTCTCGGACCAGTCAAAAACAAGCTCCTTCCACCTTCTCTGTGATATCCCTTCAGATATTTAAATGTGGCCACCATGCAACTCTCCATCTCCTCTTCTCCAAGCAAATCATACCCAGCCCCTTTTACCATCCATCAATCTTTTTCCAATTAAAGATTCATGCCCTATGGACTGTCACACCTATTATTTCCAAATCAGCTGAGCTATTTTTATATGGTTTATTGATTGTTTGATGATATGAAAATGATGATGATGATGATGATGATGATGATGATATTGTAAATAATTGTTTGTTGCGTATTCATGGCCTCGTTTCCCGTAGTTACAAGACTGTAAGTTGGACTTAATGAACTTGTAACTCCTGAGGATTCATGTTTGCAGTTGTTAATGACCCAATGTGACCCCAAACCCTACCTTGTCAGCCCAGCAGTGCCCCAGTTGAAGGGCTTCTGAGATACAGTGCAGCAGGCCGCTGGGGAATGACCACTGCAATGCTCTCCCAGTTATGAGGGTCTTGAGACAAGCATTTGCAGTAGGACCCTGTGGGGACATAGAATCATAGAATCCTAGAGTTGGAAGAGACCCCAGGGGCCATCGAGTCCAACCCTCTGCCATGAGGAACACCCTCAAAGCTCTCCCAATAGATGGCCATCCAAGGAGCAATGGATTCAAGCTGCAGGAAAGGAGATTCCACCTGAACCTCAGGAAGAACTTCCTGATGGTCAGAGCTGTCCAGCAGTGGAAGATGCTGCCTCAGTGGAGTGGAGTGGAGTCTCCTCCTGCTTTGAGGGTGTTCCTGCATAGCAGGGGTTGGACTGGATGGCCCCTGCGGTTCTCTTCCAATTCCATGATTCTATGATTCTATGACTAATTAGGGCTGTCCCTGCCAAACTGGAGGAGAGGGGAACCTGGCTGGGGAAGGCTGCTCTATAAGCCCTCCTCCTCAGCAGTAAAACAAATGCACTCTGCACTAGCTCAGGGACACTATACTTACTACTGATGTTTGAATGCTACACTGAACATCCATCCTGGGTTTGTTAGTCTTGCCCCTGGCTTTCCCTTTCTGATCCTTGCACTTTTATTTTCTCTTGCCTTTGGTTTAAAGGAACTGCCTGGCTTTGTCTCTCTTCATTAGTTTGGTGTGGTTTGATTTTTAAACAGCGACTCCCAGATTATCACTCGGCTTTCTTTGCCCTCGGGCTTTCTGTGTGCTGTGGAGATGCCGGACACTTTCGTCAGCTCCAGAAAGAACATAGGATGCTGCCTAAACCATGACAGGGTGATGTTAGTAGTTTTTCTTCCTTTCTTTTTCTTTTTAAAGGAAAAGGAAGTGATGACAAGGAAGCAAAGTTTGGAATCCTTGCCTGAAGTACAGTAGAGCCATTGGATAAATTGTTGAATGGCAAGTCTACATGTACGTAAAGCCAGGAGATCTACTCTGCTTAGGACTAATGATGGGACTGAGGCCAAACTCTTATAGAATCATAGAGCTGGAAGAGACCCCAGAGGCCATCCAGTCCAACCCCCTGCTATGCAGGAACACCCATCAAAGCACTCCCAATAGATGGCCATCCAGCCTCTGCTTAAAAACCTCCAAAGGAGAAGGAGACTCCACCACACTCCATGGAGTTAGCAGCAGATTCCACTGCTGGACAGCCCTGACCATGAGAAAGTTCTTCCTGAGGTTCAGGTGGAATCTGCTTTCCTGCAGCTTGAATCCATTGCTCCCTGTCCTAGTCTCTTTGGGGGGGTAGAGAACAAGCCTGCTCCTTCCTCAACATGGCATACTTTCAAATATTCAACATGGCTATCATGTCCCCTCTTAAACTTCCCTTCTGCAGAGCTTGAATAGACCCCAAGGGCAGGAAGGCACCATCAAAGCCCCCCTTTGCCAGATGGCCATCCAGCCTCTGTTGGAAAACCTCCAAAGAAGGAGGAGACTCCACCACACTCCATGGAGGTCACAGCATATCCCACTGTCAAGCTGCTCTTACTGTCAAGAAGTTCTTCCTAATGGTTAGGTGGACTCTCTTTCCTTGGAGTTTGAAGTCATCGCTCTTTGTCCCAGTCTTGGGCAGTAGAAAAGGAGCTTGTCCCTCCAGAAAGGGACTCCTGAACGATACCCATCCAACCTCTGTTTGAAGAACGTCAAAGATGGAGAGTCAACTGACACTACCCCAAGACAGTCCATTCCACTATGAAACATCTCTTGTAGTCAAGATGTTCTTCCTAATGTTTAGCTGGAATCTCTTTTCCTGGAGTTTGAAGCCACTGCACTGTGTCCTAGTTTTTGAAGGAAAAGAAAGCTAAGCTGGCCTCATTTTCCATATGACATCCCTTCAAATATTTAAACCTGGCTATCTTGTCCCCTCTTCACCTTCTCTTCTCCAAAGCTAAACATCTCCAGCTCCCTCAGTCAGTCCTCAGAGGGCTTCATGGTTTCCAGGCCTTCTACCATTTTGGTTGCCCTCCTCTGGACACGTTCCACCTTGTCCATATCCTTCTTGAGTTGTGGTGCCCGGAACAGGACACTGGACTCCTCCAAGTGAGGACTGACCAAAGCAGACCTTTAAGCACAGGCCGTACTTACCTCTCTTTCTGCACATTCTAATCTTCAATGCACGTTCAAAAATTTCCATAGCTGAAGCTGTCACACCATTTACTGGACCAAAAGAAACATGCAAATGAAGACTGAAATTTTCTTTTTGAAAATGTCAGCAGATGGTCAGGGGAAAGAGGATGGTTAGATAACATTCAAATGCACTTTGAAGTCATGGAGCTGAAAGAAAGGGGACAGTTGGAAAACTCAGAAGAAATTGACCAGAGAAGGAGGAGATCCTCATTTAGCAGATATTTTGGGAGGGGTTTGCTGAATTGTTGGGGGACAAAGGGACCCTAACACCTATGCTTTGGGGGTGGTTTGGGAACCTTTTCAGTGTTTTCTTTCTATTGCTTTTCTCAGCTAAGACTTTTTTTTAATTGGACTTGGACTCTTCAGGAACCTGTAGAGGCCCTTGAGGACCAAGAAATGGGGCCCCACAAGCCCCATATGACCAGTGGGCCACACTATCTGCACTCCTGTCTTAACCAAAATAATAACATGGAAACCCTTTTTCGCTGGGACCATAACCCAAACCAAGATCTGGACAGGGCAGAAGAATACTCCCAGCGACATAAAGAACAAGATGTGGTAGAGAAGACCCCAGATTGAAAACTTTCTCAGTACTATTTTTTTTCTTTATTTGAAGTGTGCTTTTGCTGCACAAATAATGTGGCAATCAATGTCTTTCTTGGCTTCCTCGTGTCTTTCTTTTCAAAAGAAGGACGTAAGGAGGGAGAAGAGCCATTCTTCCCAGAGAAGCACCTTGGATTGGTTGCCATCCGTGCCGCATCCTGTGGGGAGGTTTCCATGGCTACCCAGGAGACCTTGGCAACCGAGCCCTATTGGGGATGTGGAGACAACAGGCCTCCATGTGCGCACAGCACATGTTTCGTAACACTGATAATAACAATCGCACAACGCACCTTGGAACCCGCTCTCGGGGGGCCTTTGGCCAGCGTTCATGCTTTTTCTGCTCTCCTGTGGAGAGGAAGGTTAAGGGAACTGGAGCAAGAGTTATTGGCAGAGTTGCCTTCTGAGCTCAGGCGGTGCTGTAGCTTCCCCATCAACACGTGGCTCTGGAGTCTCTCCCCTCCTCTTTCCCAGTGATGCTTCCCTGTGCCCTGGGACCGTCTGGCTCTGGCTAGGAACTAGGACCCTCCTTCGGGCTGTTCCCCCTCATCGTTCTTCTCTGCTCCCATGGTTTTTAATCTTGTGCCTTTGTGACCTTAAGGCTGGAATTTTCTTAGTGTTTAGCATACACATAGATTGTGGGCATGGCCAGGGTGAATCTATCTATCTATCTATCTATCTATCTATCTATCTATCTATCTATCTATCTATCTATCTATCTGTCTATCTGTCTATCTGTCTATCTATCTGCCCACCTGCCTGTCTGCTTTCCTTCTTTCCTTCCTTCCCCTCTCTTATCTATCCAAGTATCATATCATATCATCTCTTCTATCCATCCTATCTATCTATCTATCTATCTATCTATCTATCTATCTATCTATCTATCTATCTGTCTGCCCGCCTGTCTGTCTGCCTTCCTTCTTTCCTTCCTTCCCCTCTCTTATCTATCCAAGTATCATATCATATCATATCATATCATATCATATCATCTATCCATCCTCCCTCTCTCTCTCTCTCTCTCTCTCCCTTCCCCTCTCTCATCTATCCAGGTATCCTACCTAGCTTCTCTCTATCTATCTCCATCCATCCATCTTATCTAGCTTTCTTTTCTTCCCTCCCTCCCTCCCTCCCTCCCTCCCTCCCTCCCTCCCTCCTTTCTTCATTCCCCTCTCTTATCTATTCAAGTATCATATCTATCTATCTATCTATCTATCTATCTATCTATCTATCTATCTATCTATATCTATCTAATCTAGCTCTTCCTTCCTTCCTTCCTTCCTTCCTTCCTTCCTTCCTTCCTTCCTTCCTTCCTTCCTTCCTTCCTTCTCCTTTGTCATCTATGCAGGTATCCACTCTCTGCCTGCCTGCCTGTCCATCCATCCATCCGTCCATCCATCCATCCAATCTACCTGTCTATTCCAGGGGTTTCCAAAGGGTGTGCCACAACACATTAGTGTGTTGCCTGAAGTGTGTAGGTGTGTCTCCTACAGTCTTGAAAATGTATGTTATTATTATTTCCATGAGATATGTTGTGTCCTCATATATTTTGTTATTACAATTTACTCATGTGTCTGCATCTCTTATAAGGGGTTAGGTTAGTATAAGGGTTTGCTGGTAAAACTGAATTTACTGTGTCATGAAATGATGCATGTCCAAAAAGGGTGCCACCAAAATGAAAAGTTTGGGAAGTTCTAGTCTATGCCTGCCTGCCTGCCTGCCTGCCTGCCTTCCTTCCTTCCTTCCTTCCTTCCTTCCTTCCTTCCTTCCTTCCTTCCTTCCTTCCTTCCTTCCTTCCTTCCTTATCTGTCTAGGTATCCTATCTATCTATCTATCTATCTATCTATCTATCTATCTATCTATCTATCTCCATCCATCCATCCATCCATCTTATCTGTCTTCTCCTCCCTCCCTCCCGTCCATCCATTTCTCTCTTCCTTCCCCTGCCTGATTCTCCATTGCACAAGGAGACCCAAAGCAGCAGGTGTACAGGCGGAGACCCCACCATTTGCACAACATTATTCTATAGTGGGAGGGTGTTGCAGCTCAAGCACGCTAGAACAAGGGGAGTGTAGAGGTACCCCCCCTTAAGCAAAATGAGTGATCCTGGCCACCTCCTGGTCATCGATAAACTCCCCAAGTCCTCTGCAGCTCTTGGATCATTTGAGCTCCTTGTCTAACCTAAAAGCTGCCATTAGCAACTTCATAAACCCTAGATTGTGTGGCTCCTGGAGGCTGTTTTTGGGGCGCTTGACAACTCTAGGTACTCTAGACTTCCCCACTTTTCTGGCCGTAATGTAAAGTGTTGTCTCCAGGAGCAAAAATCTACCTTCTGAATAGTTTGGATAGGAATGCCATGTAGATGAAGGAGCCAGCCTGTTTTCTGCTGCTCCAGAGATTAGGACCCAGACCAACGGCTTCAAATTGCAAGAACAGCGAGCCCATCTAAATATTGGGAAGAATTGCCTGACCATTAAGAGCTGTTCAAGACCCCAGAAAGATTACAAAAAATAACGAAAAATGGGAACTCAAATTGTTGGAAGTTTGATGAAAAGACGGGGTCTTTTTTCCACATGTGGTGGACATGTAAGATGGCAAAAACTTTTTGGAAGGGGGTCCATGATGAAATCCAAAGAATTTGTAAGCTGAATTTTGAAATGAAACTGGACCTTTACCTGTTAAATATGCTAGGGAAATAAGAAGTCATCAGAAGATATTATTATATCTAATAACTGCAGCAAGGTTGACCTATGGGCAGCACTGGAAAGAAAAGAAACATATTGATATAGAAGAATGGAAGTTAAAAGTTCTGGATATGAAAGAGATGGAAAAGTTAGCATTTTCTTTGAAGAATAAATCTATCCAGAACTTTGAGAAAGAATGGAAAAGAGTGTTGGATTGTGTAAGGATATAAATGCATAAGAAATCAAAGAAGAAATAATGTAACTGTCCTTCTCTCTGCAAGATGGGAATTATGTTTGTAATGGAAAGGAAATAAGCAATTTCATAGAATCATAGAATCACAGAGTTGGAAGAGACCCCTAGAGGCCATCCACTCCAACCCCCTGCTATGCAGGAACACCCATCCAAACCCTCCCTTGGACAGATGGCCACCCAGCCTCCGCTTAAAAACCTCCAAGGAAGGAGGAGACTCCACCACACTCCATGGAGGCAACTGGAAGATTTAAGCATGGAAGTGTGTGTGTAGGGTTTATTTTCAAGATAAACTTTCAATAACAACTATACAAAAAAAAAAAAAAAAAAAGAGCTGTTCAAGAGTGGAAGAGACTTCCTTAAAATGTGATACCTTCTTTGGAGATCTCTAGAGGTTACAGCCAGTTTGGTATAGTGGTCTGACTGTTGGACTATGGCCCCATCATCAAATCTCTGGACTGTTTTTGTCCTGGGTCAAAAGCAGAAGGGAAAGGACAAATGTGGTGGAGATGCCTTGAAGGGCAGACACGATTCAGTGCAAAAGGGGGCAAACTGCGGTGCATCCAAGGACCAGTCCCTTTGCCACTGATACCCTCCAGGCTGCCAAAATAAATAAATATATAAATAAAGGAGCCAGAAGAGACTGGAGACCAGCGTTCAGTTCCCGGTTCACCTATGGAACCCCACTGGAAGACCTCAGCTGTGTCACACACTCTCAACCCCAGAAAACTCCGTGATGGGTTCACCTTACCGTCTCCATAATTCAGCAATTACCTGAAGGCGCCCAAGAACAAAACAGAGGCTGGATGGGCATCTTTCAGGGGTACATGAGTTGCATATTCCAGCATGGCAAAGGGCTGGACTAGATGGCTCCTGCAGCCCCTTTCCTTCGATGCTTCTGTCATTCTAAGTTGCAAGGGAGTGCTGCACTGTTGTGGTGGATGACGATTTTGTGATTGTTGTGTGCCTTCAAGTCATTTATGGTGACCCTAAAGTAAACCTACCACAGGGTTTTCTGAGGCTGAGAGTGTGTGACTTGCTCATGGTCACCCAGGGGGTTTCCACGGTCAAGTGGGGAATTGAACCCTGTTTTGTGGAGCTGCAATCCAATGCTCCAGCCATGACACTACACTGGCTCTGTTGCATTTTCAATTTCTTTAAAAATACTTGGCTTCTAGCCTCTTCTGGCTCCTTTATTTATGTATTTATTTATTTTGGCAGCCTGGAGGGCTTCGGTGGCAAAGGGACTGGTCCTTGGACGCACCGCAGTTCGCCTCCTCTTGCACTGAATCGTGTCTGCCCTTCAAGGCATCTTCACCACATTTGTCCTTTCCCTTCTGCTTTTGACCCAGGACAAAAACAGTCCAGAGATTTGATTATGGGGCTCTCTAATCATATCTTGCTCGGACATCAAACGGGCAGAGTATTCTCAGATGCATGCTTTGCATTTACCGGACAGCCTTTGCCACGTCTCTTCCCATTTTAATTTCCCTTTCCCAGGGCCTGTGCTCTACAGACAGTGAAAATGTTTTCTATTACAATTATTAACTACCTTAAAATAATAAAATAAAATAATATATATACATATATGTGTGTGTGTGTGTGTGAAAATGTTCACCATCGCCCCAACGATCATGGCAATGAAATTTATTTAAATCCTGCCTTGGCCATAAAACTCATGTCAGCTTGTACATTAAAACAAAACACAAAAGAGCTAAAACACAAAAAATGTTAACGTTGAAGTGTAATTAAACAGCAAATATTAAGGCTTAAGTCCTATTATTTGTCCCAAGCAGACCAGACCCATTGAATCCACTAGATTTACTTATGTTTTGATGCATTAGTCAGCAATTGATCCAGTGAATCCACTCTACTTGCAATTAAGCAACAGGCTTCCAACTTTATGTAAACATTAAAATAAAACACAACAATTAGAAATAATAAAAGGCGGATTTCTTACTAACAATACAATTAAAAGGAGTAATACCCTTCGTGTAGAGGAGTGATGGACGAGTCTGAGAGACCTTTCTTGCACTATTTCTCACCGTATTTTTAGAAGGGAGGAAGGAAGAGAGAGAAAGAGAAGGAGAAGGAAGGAAAGAGAGAGAATGAAAGAGAGGGGGAAGGAAGGAAGGAAGGAAGGAAGGAAGGAAGGAAGGAAGGAAGGAAGGAAGGAAGGAAGGAAGGATTATTTTTTTGGAAGAATTGTAGCTTTGAAAGTGTTGGACAGCACCATCGCCTCTTCCAGACGGGACTGTTATAGCGCGATGATTCCACTTTCAACATCTTATGGAATCCTGGGGTTTGCAGTCTAGGGAGGGGCCAGTCGGGCCGACTGGCCCCTCCCTAAACTGCAAACCCCAGGATTCCATAGGATGTTGAAAGTGGAATCATTGCGCTATAACAGTCCCGTGCGGAAATGGCACATGACTGTCGTATGTTTTTAGAACGGAAACATGGAGTTTAGGGAGGGGCCTTTAGACTTCTCAGCCAGAGAGCTCTTTGGCCTCAGTAAACTACAAACCTCAGAATTCCATAGGAAGGTGAAAGTGGAATAATAGCACTAGAACAATATAGGGTGAAAATGTAGGAAATGAGACTAAACCGGTTATAATTTAGCCTTCATTAGCAGAGTTACGCAGAGGAAACGGTTAAAGTCCTTCTGTTTAACAACTTGCGGTTTCAGACTGCTTAATCCAATTAAATGCAAACACACAGGTAGCTTGGATAAAAGACTTAAAACTTTACTAATGACTTCTTCATCTACATTTGTATTGAGAGCTTGCTACCTTGACTAGCTAATGAATTAGAGGATAATATCTCCGGTATCACTCACCATCTTGCGTGATGGTCGCGGAGCATGCAGTAGCATCCATGAGGACAAGGACAAAGAAGAGAAGACTAAAGATGTCTCCTCAAGGAGGATCTTAGCTTTCTTTCTATCAGGACACAGTCCTGGGTCACAGGATCTGATGACCTGGGCACTAAAGGTATTTATGATCATGCAATAAAAGGCAGAGAAAGGAAATGTAGGATCTAACATGCACACACAGGAGGAAGCCCTGAGCTAGCTATCCCCATTTGTTCTAACAACAAGATGGGGGGAGAAAGAATGCTGGTAATTTTCCAACAGAAAATGATCTATGACTCTGGAGACCAGACTTTGATTCCCACTCAGCTGGGTAGGGTGGAAAGACCCTAAGACTTGGAAAGGCAGCCATGAAGGAACTAGGTAAGAACCCCAAGTGTAAAGAAGTACTATGGAAAGCCAAAGTGGGGATTGCCCATTCTATAGTATTTCCAATTTCTATGTGTGGTTGTGGAAGCTGGACGGTGAAGAAAGCTGGTAGGAAGAAAATCAACTCATTTGAAAATGTGGTGCCGGAGAAGAGTTTCACGGGTACCCCGGACTGCCTAAAAGACATATGAATGGGTCTTGGAGCAAATCCAGTCTGAACTCACCCTAGCAGCCAAGGTGACTAAGCTAAGGCTGTTGTACTTTGGTCATATCGTGAGAAGATAGGGCTCACTAGGAAAGATACATCATGAGATGACAAGATTCACTGGGGAAGATGGCAATGCTTGGGAAGGTGGAAGGAAAAGAAGTGGATGGACTCCATCGAGGAAGCTTGGAGACTTGGGCCATTTTGGCCGGCCCCTCCTGAAACTGCAAACCCCAGGATTCCAGAGGAGGTTGAAAGTGGAATCATCGCGCTATAACAGGCTAGTGCAGAAATGGCCCAACTCAGCCCAATGCACTTTCCAATGCCAGTCCTCCAGAAGGAAAGGGCATCACCTTTGGCACCGCGGGGGTCTCGCCATACAACAGCCACCCGTCCCTCTCATTCCCAGCTGAGTGAAATCCAAGTCACATGTACTATACTCAGCAGGATAGCACCACAACATTTTCTGAATTTTGGACTTCCACAGGGGCACGACCTGGGGCCAAGGGCAGCAGCTGCCTCTGCAAGTTCAGCTGGTAAAGACTGCCCTGTACGGTGCCCGGGGGCAAAGAAAGGGTACCTCCTGTCTGTCATCCAGCTCAGGCAGGCAAAACACACACAAGAGTGAAGCAAATAGATTCTGGCAGGTCAGCTCTCCAAGCAGAAAGCAGAAGAAGCCTGGGCCTTTATATAGTGACCGGAAAAGTTACCTTTTTGTGCATTACAGAATCCCTGTGGCCATGCTGATGGGGGTGGGTGGGGGTGTCCCAGGACCTTTCATCCAAAAAACCAACTTTCAAAAGCGTTTGCCATTTCTTACAGCAATGATTTCTCATGCAAACAGGACACAGGATGACAGAACAGGGGTGTTCCATGCTGAAGGATCACGGAGGGCTATAGGGACAAGAGGGCAACAGTGTCTTTTTTATTTCCCCAGAAAGAGATAATGAGCAGTGTACTGCCTCTTTATGCTGTTGGAGGTAATATGTATAAGCCATTGTGGCTAGTAGCCATCAATGATGCCCTGCTCTTCCACAAATGTCTCTCATCCTCTGCTAATGCTATGCAAGTTTGGTGACCATCACTATACTTTTCTGCAGCAAAGCCCATGGTCTAAATAGGTTCTGGGTGAAGATGCAACCAAATGCCAGCCTTTTTCCTCCAAAATGTGGGTGACTCAAGTGTTATTACGAGGAAGAAACCCTATCCTGGCGTCTACAATTTTTAATATTAAATAATTCTGTGTGCCATAGAGGATCCCCGAAGGAGCACATAGGCAAGCATGGTTGGAAGCCTGAAAATCAGGTCAGGCCAGAAAAACCCCCATCACACAGCCCCGGGAGACCTCGAGGTGTGTAAGCTCACAATACACAGAGGATTCTCAGCCCCAAGATGCCAACTTGAAGGTATTAACAGGCGTGCCCCAAGTTTATAGAAATCATAGAAATGTAGAGTTGGAAGAGACCCCAGGGGCCATCCAGTCCAACCCCCTGCTATGCAGGAACACCCTCAAAGCACTCCCGACAGATGACCATCCAGTCTCTGCTTAAAAACCTCCAAAGAAGGAGACTCCACTACACTCCATTGAGGCAGCAGATTCCACTGCCGGACAGCCCTGACCGTCAGGAAGTTCTTCCTGAGGTTCAGGTGGAATCTCCTTTCCTGCAGCTTGAATCCATTGCTCCTTGTCCTGGTCTCAGGAGCAACAGAAAACAAGCCCTCTCCCTCCTCTACAAGTTGAGCAAATATTTCATCAAGAGAGGACCCTTAACACAGCCGAAAATCCGGAGACTTTGGCAACACACGACAAATCCTATCATGCAAAAAAAAATTACCAATGTGGAGCTACGTATTCACTGCAGCTCCCATTGTTCTCCCCGGGAAAGGATTAGTCCTCCAGGTACTTTTCCCCCTATAAATAATCCCAGCCTTTGAGCATTTCTTCGGATCGCTCTCGGTCATCCCAGCCGACCGTTGCTCCATTTGTAGAGCAATCTCCTCAGCTATGCTGAGCCCTACTTTTTCGCTGCCTTCCCGGACCCAGGACTTCAGGACAAGGTGCAGTATTCCACAACAACACCCCTTCGAAACTCCCCTGTCCACTTTCCCCTCTTTTATTTCTTAATAGCTCTTGGATGAGCGTGTGCGTGAGACTTACATTCAATAAAATCATTTATTAGCAATTTGGTTTGGTTTTTGGCTTGGGTAAAAAGACCCCGCTGGGTTACCCTGCCTCTCGTAGTGCTCTTGCTTGTGCTCTGGCTAGTTTCCATTCCCCATCATGTGGAGCACAAGGAGGTATCCCCCAAGGGACCCCAGAAATCAGGGTAACACAGGGGTCCACCTGCGATGCCAATGCCTCCATGAAAGGTGGGGAATATTAGCTCAAAGAGGAGGCCTTAGAAAGGGAGGTAACCAGCAAGATCTTTTCATCCTTATCTACCGTTACTAGTGCAATGAAGCAACTGGAGATCCAAAAGTGAGCTTAAATGTGTTTTACTGGGGGAACTGCAATTGCACACACAAGATCCAAGCAGTCACGAGGCTAACTGAAGGAAAAGAGGAAAGGTTTGGATAGCGAGAATTCAGGGCGACGTGGGCGATATTTCCCAATCCAGAAGAGCAGCGAGGAAGGACGGGACACAAACAGGATTCGGAGCGGTAGAGGGACGACCAGCAACCTGTGTACTGTGAGTTGACTAGCCAAAATCTGGGGGTTAAATTATTTCTTCCTGGAGGGCAAAGGTGTTAACGACTCTCCAGCAGGATAAACAATGGGGTCTGGAATGGACTAATGGTCTTAGCATTAGGTGACAATGAGCTAATGGAAATCTTGATAGCTCATCGATTGCTGGGCAGGCGATGGGGAAATTCCAGTGGTCAGTAGAAGAGGAAATAAGACAATCAACCATTCTGTGGAAACAACACAGGAACTATTGTCTCAAAAGAGTGAGTCGTTAGAGGCTACCTGTAATTTCCTGACTGTGGCCATTTCTGCATTACACTGCTATAGTGCTATAATTCCACTTTCAACCTCCAGTGGAATTCTGGGATTTGTAGTTTACTGAGCCCAAAGAGGTCTCTGGCTGAGAATTCTAAGGTCCCTCCCTAAACTGCAAACCCAAGGATTCCGTAGGATGTTGAAAGTGGAATAATCGCACTATCAGAGTGTAGTGCGGAAATGGCCCTGGTTTGGACCCTGCTTGTCCATTTCCCTCACCATCCCTTGGCCCCTTTCCCACAAACACATGTACACACATTTTGATATTTGCAATTTCCCCACTTTTGTGGGGGTCCCGTACCCCTAACCCTAGCAAATGTGGAAGGCTGACTGTACTCATTTTTTCGTTGCAATTGCAGAAACAGCCTCCGTTGTGCCTCCCCATTGCAAGGTGGGGCAGTCAGCAAGCATGTTGTTGGATATACAGTGGGTTGCCTACACGTTTGCATTCAGCAAAAACTCTGTGTAGCAGAACCAGTGTGGAATTAATTGAGTGTAGATGTACACTACACAAGCGTGATGTCAGATCTCGCCCAGCGGTCAGCCCCACAGTTGCTACTGGGTAAAAAAAAAATAAAAAAAAATAGGTGAAATAATATTAATTTCTGTACTCATTCACAATTTCCTGCCTTGCTTTTTTGGCTCGGAGGCCTCGTTCCGCGAGGCACGCAATGCTTTATCTGCATGGCTCCATGTAATGCGTTTGCTCATCAGCTCCTCACAAAAGCCTCCTTTCTTTGCCGGCTGGCATTGATTCCAGACAATCCATTACTGCCTTCTGCGCAATTTAATTGATGGCTCAACATTGCGTCGATAGCGGCGTTCTTTTGCTGGACAGCAAGAGGGAGGGAGGGAGGGAGGGAGGGAGGCAGTGTGCCGGAGAAGCATGGTTGCATGGAAGCATGGAAGAAAACAGCCACTCAGCTCCTTTGGAAATCTTCTAATCTACCTGGGATTTGGGCGTGTGCATTTCAGACTGGCTTCTTTGCACTGGCCTCTTTTTTCCCCCACACAAAAGCTCAATAATGACTGTTCTGTAATCTTGAGACTACTTTTTCATATGCTCAGTGTGCCAGAATTATCCAGCTTGGCCATTATGTGAGTGGCTATTACGGGTGCCATGCTTGGAGAAAAGCAGGAAATCAATCAATACATCAATCAATCAATCTCTAATTTAATATGCCTATAAGAATCACATTTATCAGCTGATACTGAGAGCACAGGCCTCAGCACTTAGAGGCCAGAAAACACTCTCAACACCAGTAGCAATAAGGGAGCGACCTGTTTGTGGACTGGTTTTTTTTTTTTTGCATGCAACTGGTTTTGGAAATACCCCCTCCGTGCTCTCCTTCTCTCGGCCGGCCAAAATGTTTCTGTGTCATCAGGCTTTTAGAAATTGGCTAGGGTTGGGCTTTTAATGCTGTGTGCATCTATTTTTAAGGTCTGTATAGACTCTTAATGTATTTTAATCTTTTTAATGTGTAATGCTTTACCTTCACAAAGGGCTTAATTGTTTTTTAAGTCTTATATTTATACTTTTATGTATTGCTTTTGCATTGTATTGTATTTTTCGTATTGTATTTTTATGATAGAGTTACTAGGCTGATAGACGAAGGGAATGCTGTGGATGTAGCATATCTCGATTTCAGGAAGGCCTTTGACAAAGTTCCCCATAACATTCTTGCAACAAAGCTAGTAAAATGTGGGCTGGACAGGGCTACTGTTAGTTGGATTTGTAATTGGTTGACCGACCGAACCCAAAGGGTGATCACGAATGGCTGCTTTTCCTCCTGGAGAGAAGTGACTTTTGGGGGTGCCACAGGGTTCTGCCCTGGGCCCAGGGCTGTTCAATATTTTTATCAACAACTTGGATGAAGGAATAGGGGGCATGCTCATCAAATTTGCAGAGGACACCAAACTGGGAGGGGTTGCTAATACGCCAGAGGACAGGATCAGAATTCAAAATGACCTGGATAGATTGGAGAGCTGGGCCAAGGCGAACAAAATGAAATTCAACAGAGAGAAGTGTAAGGTCCTACATGTAGGTAGAAAGAATGGAATCCAGAAATATAGGATGGGGGACACGTGGCTGGATAGCAGTACGTGTGAAAGGGATCTAGGAGTCTTCATAGACCACAAGCTGAACATGAGCCAGCAGTGTGATGCGGCAGCCAAGAAAGCCAATGCAATTCTCGGCTGCATCAATAGGAGTCTGGTGTCCAGATCGAGCGAGGTACTGGTACCACTCTACTCGGCTTTGGTTAGACCTCATCTTGAATACTGTGTCCAGTTCTGGGCACCCCAATTCAAGAAGGATATTGACAAGCTGGAGCAAGTCCAGAGGAGGGCGACCAAAATGGTGAGGGACCTGGAAGCCATGAAGCCCTCTAAGGATAGACTTAGAGAGCTGGGGGTGTTTAGTCTGCAGAAGAGAAGGTTAAGAAGGGACATGAGAACCATGTTTAAATATTTGAAGGGATGCCATGTGGAGGAGGCAGAGGGATTGTTTTCTGCTGCTCCAGAGACCAGGACAAGGAGCAATGGATTCAAGCTGCAGGAAAGAAGATTCCACCTGAACCTCAGGAAGAACTTCCAGACGGTCAGGGCTGTCCAGCAGTGGAATCTGCTGCCTTGGAGTGTGGTGGAGTCTCCTTCCTTGGAGGTTTTTAAGGAGAGGCTTGATGGCCATCTGTCGGGAGTGCTTTGAGGGTGTTCCTGCATGGCAGGGGGTTGGACTGGATGGCCCCTGTGGTCTCTTCCAACGCTACATTTCTATGATTCTATGTATTGCTTTTAATTTGTATCATTTTAAATGTTGTTAGACACCTTGGGTCCCATTATTGGAAGAAAGGCAGGATATAAATGAAAATAATGGTAATAGTAAAAACAGTTATAATAACAAAAAAACACCTTTGTGCTTTATAGGGTTCCCACATCTCAGGGCCTGGACCCTTTTAGCTGGTCCTCCAGGGCAAGAGGGAGGAATTCTAGGGCAAGAGCACTGCCTTGAAAATTATTCTTTTTTCTCTCTCTCTCTCATTCATTCTCTCTCTCTCTCTCTCCACACACACACACACAGTATTACCATCTGCATGTACAATGGCATCACATGCACAGTGTTGCTTGCACAATCTTGCCCGGAATCAAACAAAAATGTCAGAATGCCTGCACAGTAAGGCTTGTGTAAGACACAAGCAGGATCCCAGCCATAACTTTAGTCACTGGATTCACTTTCTGTCTGCCTGCAGAGTGGATCAGGAGAATGTGTTTCTGAAATGAGCTTTTGTGTTGTTCTCACCCTTTCACACTCATTATTTTAGTCCTGTGATCCGGTTTCTGCCTGTGAACGTGGAGCTGGGGCTATGCACCTGTAAAGGAGTGAGTTGCGGTGTTGATCACCGTCATCATTATTTTTGCAGCTACGGGCAAAGTCCTAGATTTGGATATTCTCAGAATTTGCTGCCCATGGTTAGTCTTGCAAAATCCAGTACATTTTCACTAGAAGTAGATATGCAAAAGCTGGATGTTGTTATCACATTTCATGGTTTCTTCCGAGGACAGCAGAGAGAAAACACTCTCTCGTGTTGTGTGTTGACCTCTCTCTTCTGTCTGATCATTTACTTTGAGGGGATGTGATCCAACCATCTTTTAATATCTGGAGGGAGGTCACGTGAAAGATGGAACAAGCCTGTTTTCTGCTTCTCCAGAGGCTAGGACATGGAGCAATGGCTTCAAACTATAGGAAAAGAGATTCTGCCGAAACATTAGGAAGGCAGTCAGAGCTCTTTGGTAGTGGAATGAACTCCCTTGAGAGGTGGTGGATTTTCCTTCATTGGAGGTTTTTAAGCAAAGGCTGGATGGTCACTACTTAGGGGTTCTCAGTAATGGATTCCAGCATGAAAGTCAGATGGATTGGATGACCTTTGTGGTCCCTTTCAATTTGCTGTGGTTCTATGAAGTTGTAAGCTACACCGGTAAATCAATGACTGGGATCCTGTCGGTGTCCTACTCCTGAGTAAGTACTCTTAGTCATGCGATTGTCCTTTTCTGACTGTTCTGCAACAGACACACTCATTTCAGCACTAGGCTGTTATAGCGCTGTGATTGCACTTTCAACCTCCTATGGAATCCTGGGGTTTGCAGTTTCGGGAGGGGCCAGCAGGCCCCTCCCGGAACTGCAAACCCCAGGATTCCATAGGAGGTTGAAAGTGCAATCACAGCGCTATAACAGCCTAGTGCAGAAATGACTTCAGTTTAAGACTTCACAAACTGAGGTCCTCAACTGCAACCATTTCAACTGGGCCTAAATCAGGGTTTATTGCACAACGAGCCTCTTGACAACAGGAAAGTTCAAGCACAGATATTATCTGAACCCCCCCGTCCCCTCCCCAAAAAAGGTAAAGATCATATCCTTAACTCAGGCCATTCCTGCCCTATCCTGTTCTGGTGCTATTATTCCACTTTCAACCTCCTATGGAATTCTGGGGTTTGCCGATTCCTGAGGCCAAAGAGCATTCTGGTTGAGAATTCTAAATGCCCCTCCCTGAACTGCAAACCCCAGGATTCCATAGGAGGTTGAAAGTGGAATAATCGCACTATAACAGTCTAGTGCAGAAATGGCCATGCTAAGAATTCATCCTGCTCAGTTGCAGTTCCTCTGCCAGCCTGAAGAGGGCAGAGTGAATCATCTGTCTGATTTTTAAATTAAACCATTTACTTAAGAAAACCTTTAAAGGAATGTAGGAAAGTGCTTTGGGTCCAGATGATGCTAAATGTAACTTTTAAATAATGTCGGTAAAGCTGCTTTTCAAGGATTCATCAGCCTCCCACACACAGCAAGGCTCTTCTTTACGGGCAAAAATGTTTATAAGAAAGCATGGCATTTTTTGCAAGGGGGAGAAACAAGGCGGTGAGCCTCTCCGTAGGAGGCAAGGAACTTTAATTCTATCTGCATCTTCCATGGGGTCCGGAGCATAGCTCGGTGTCCAAGCGCCCAAGGGCATTGAATATAGCTGGGGGAGCGGAAAGAAGGAAATGAAGAAAACGCACCATAAATAAGAATTTTTCTGCCCCCCATGACATTTTCCTCCAGTACTGCATCACAGTGACTTGAAGGACCACACATGCACACAAAGGCACCAGATCCCATCTGATTTTGGAAGCTAAGCAGGGTTAGCTTAGCTTAGTCCTTGGATGTGAGACCACCACCAAATCCCAGGTGCTGTAGGTTCTGTTTCAGAGGAAGGAACTGGCAAAACTGCCTCTGAGGACTCCTTGCCTAAGAAAACCCTCAGAAATTCATGGTGTCACCATAAGTAGACAGGTAACTTGAAGGCACATACACTTGGCCCTCCATATACATGAGTTCTGGATCCATGGATTCAACTAACCATGGCTTGAAAATATTTCTAAATAGATAGATAAATTCCAAAAAGCAAACTTTGATTTTGGGGTCTTTCCAACTCTAGGTTTCTATGATTCTATTTTATCATTTTATCTAAGAGACACCATTTTACTACACCATTGTTCATAATGGGACTTGAGCATCCATGAATTTTAATATCTGTCAGGAGTCCTGGAACCAAGCCCTGTATTCATAAGGTTGCCATAGTCTGACAGGTGACTTGAAAGCATGTACACACACATACACACACACACACACAGAGTTCTAGCTCTGCAGAGTGAAAATATTATGAGCTAGAACCCTTCTTGGGCTGTGTTCACATCCCCCGTCTTCACTTTGACTGCCTCTTTCTTTTTTGTTTTCTTTTTCTTTTCTCTTTTCATTTTTTTGAGCTCTAAACTGAATTTCTAAGTGCTCCAGTTCACTCCAACTCCATCATTCTTTGATTCTGAAAAAAGGATCCCAGACAGGCGGTTCCATGCAGAAACAGACCTTGTGCATTCATTTTCTGTTGCACGCTGGGACAAGAATGAGGCCCATGGACAGGTGTTACTTCGGCCCAGGCCTACCCGGTGATAGCACTCGATATCTCTTTTGATATCAAAACCATTCAGCTTTCCTCTGCCCCCCCACTCCATGTGTTTGCGAGGCCTCCGGACAAGCACGTAAACAAGCGCGATCAGTAATTGTTGAACATTCCCTTCTCCACCCAGGCAGGCCAGACAGAGCCACTCCGTTGCTTCAGGGACCTCTCCTGCAAACACCCTCTTGCTTAAGTGCGACACTAACAAAGGCGCCTGGCTCTGAGCCAATAGTCTGACAAAGCCAAACTAAGCACCTTGTATTTGCATTCTGGCTACACTATTGTTGATTCTGCGCTAAGCCGATCGTGTTAAACTTGACCTTTTCCAAAGCTTTATCCTGCTCCAAACTTGCTTTGCTCTCACCGAGTAAGGCATGACCTGCAGTCACAATTCACCCTATATAAACCCCCCGATTCCGAGACCGCTTGGATCGCTCTGGACTTCCATCCCGCCTTGCTGCCACTTTGTCTGGCGAGCCGTCCCCTCAGTCCCACGTACTGAGACTCCATATCCACGAACTCAATCTTCAAACTTCTTCAGGACCACGAGAAAGGTGTCGTATCACCCATTTCCCCTGAAAATCCCTATTTCCAATTCTTCCGTTAGCTGTGTGATTGTGGTGTCTTTACTGTTTGTCTGTCTTTTAATAAAACATTGTTTTTGCTATTTTAAAACTGTCTGACTGCTTGACTGACCTGACCCCGTAGACACTGGGTTGCAAGATCCCTGCTAAGTTACCCTGCTTCTTGCTAGCTTAAGAGTGCTCCAGCTAACTTCCCCAACTTTGTGCTGTGTTTGGTTATTTGGGTGCCCCTCCCGGGACCCCCAGAGAACAGGGTAACACAGGAATGCTCTCAGTTGCAGAAGGGTGCTGTATCACAACCACTGTGGAACAACACGGGGATAGATTTACACTATGCAAGCACAATGTGTCCTGTTTAAATCTTGCAAGTGGCCAGGTGGGCCCACAAGAACTGACAGGGGGAAGCCAGGTCAGTCAAAGGGCTTACATGCAGTGATGTAGACTCAAGTTGATAGATAGCAAGTCCAGAGGAGGGCGACCAAAATGGTGAGAGGCCTGGAAGCCATGAAGCCCTATGAGGATAGACTTAGAGAGCTGGGGATGTTTAGTCTGTAGAAGAGGAGGTGAAGAGGGGACATGATAGATCCATGTTTAAATATTTGAAGGGATGCCACATAGAGGAAGGAGAGGGCTTGTTCTCTGCTGCTCCAGAGACCAGGACAAGGAGCAATGGATTCAAGCTGCAGGAAAGAAGATTCCACCTGAACCTCAGGAAGAATTTCCTGACAATCAGGGCTGCCCGGCAGTGGAAGATGCTGCCTTGGAGTGTAGTGGAGTCTCCTCCTTCCTTGGAGGTTTTTAAGCAGAGGCTGGATGGCCATCTGTCCGAGGGAGTGCTTTGAGGGTGTTCCTGCATGGCAGGGGGTTGGACTGGATGGCCCCTGGGGTCTCTTCCAACTCTACATTTCTATGATTCTATGACTCAGACTCAAGTCGGACTTAAGTTACTTCGGGGACTCGACTCAGGCCCTTTCCACACATTACCTGCTCACAGAGATGGGGGGTGCTGTTCGCGCAAGCAGCCTCTTGCGCGAGGCACTCGCATCGCTCCTCCTGCAGCTGGCTTTCTGGTTGCGCGACTGTCGCGCTAGCGCCCCTTCCTTCCTTCCTTCCGCAGCGCAGCCTGGGAGCTGTAGGCTGCACTGGGGGAGGAAGCACAACCGGCCCGGCTAGCCCAACGCACTGCACAGCAGGTAAGCGCATGAGGGCCCCGGGAGCATAGTGCGACCACGCAGTATTTTCAGGTCTCAGCCGAAAATAATAAAATGCATACGCGTCCCGCTTTAGGCTCGTGAGCGTCGCGTGAATGGGAGTGCATCGTACGGACCGACGCTCCCATTCACGCGATGCTCTCACAACAGAAACTGCGTGCGAAAAGGGCCTCAGACTTGACTCAGCCATAAATGATGCACTGACTCGACTCCACTCGAGACTTGTATATTTTCAATGACGGACTTGCTGCCCTTCGTTCAGTAACATAACGCATTCCTCCAGAAACCTCACGACTTTGAAGAATGCCTCCATCTTTTTTTGCCTACTAGTCACAGGACAATCTCTCTCAAGCCCAAAGTGTGGGTGCATTTCTCAGAGGGGAACAGCAAACCGGTTAGCTCACGGGCTTGCGGCTGCTCAGCAGCCTGTCCCCATCGCATATTGGAGAAGCCTTCTCAAACTTTTCCTAAGAGCAAAAGACAAGATTCACCCCCAGAGCACAGGGTGCAATTTCTCAGAGGGGAATAGCAAATGTGCTAGGCTTGAGGAAGAAGGATCTTTCCTTCTAAAACTTTTGAATTGTCAGTAATGGGGAGTAAGATCAGATCCTGTTCCCCACTTCCAAAGCTACAGACAGCAAAATCACAAAATGTGGAGAGCTGACTCTGCTTAAATTGTTAAAACTCCAGAGACTAGAGACTAGTCTCCAGAGACTAGGACATGGAGCAATGGATTCAAACTACAGGAAAAGAGATTCCACCTAAACCTTGGGAAAAACTCCCTGCTGGTAAGAGCCATTCAACAGTGGAATATCATGCCTTCCGAAGAAGATGACTCCATCACACTCCAAGGCATGATATTCCACTGTTGAATGGCTCTTACCAGCAGGGAGTTTTTCCTGAGGTTTAGGTGGAACCTCTTTTCCTGTAGTTTGAATCCATTGCTCCATGTCCTAGTCTCTGCAGCCATGGTGGCACAGTGGTTAAATGCCAGTACTGCAAGCCACAAGGTTGTGAGTTCGATCCTGCCCGGCTCCAAGGTTGAGTCAGCCTTCCATCCTTTCACAGGTCGGTAAAATGAGTACCCAGCTTGTTGGCTGGGGGCATGTATAGAAATGTTTCGAAATAGATGCTGTTTGTAAGTTGTTCGCTGCCTCGATCCATATGGAGAGGCGGGATACAAACAAATAACAAAACAAAACAAAACTGAATTTATTCCTCTTTATCTAGTAATTCTGGAATTTTGGATGGGGTATAAAGTTGGCTTCCAGACTTGAGACTTGACTCGAAAGTATCTTCAAGGACTTGAGACTTGTAGTAAAAGGCTTAAATACATCACTGCTCACATGAGGCTATAAACACAGCCCAAAGTCCAGTCCAAGCAGTCCAAGGCTCAAAGGGAGAAAACAGTCCTGAGCAGAGTCTAAAACTGGGGAGAAGGGGAAAAAAAATGTCCAAAAGTACCAACAGAAGGTCAGCAAGCCAGAGACATCAGACATGATTGCACAAAAATCTGGGAGCTGTTGTTCCACAGCAACAGAACGGCCCGAGTTGAGCTAATTTATAGCCAGCTGTTAATTGACACAGATGACCTCATTAGCTTGACATCCTGTGTTTAAAGGGGAACAGGGCATTGACTGATCTTTTGCTCCTGGGCAGTTTAATTTATATCACTCAAGAGGGTGAAATGCCTGTGCCACTGGCTTCTTCTTCTGATCTGCAGTTGTTATTTGGGATAAACGGGGCTCTGCCTCTGCTGGTGCCATGGCAGGACAGCCAGCCCCCTCCTGCTCCGACAGGGACCCCTCATCCTACTTCTTCTCT
Organism: Ctenosaura bakeri; assembly: GCA_948474755.1. Taxonomy (NCBI): domain Eukaryota; kingdom Metazoa; phylum Chordata; class Lepidosauria; order Squamata; family Iguanidae; genus Ctenosaura; species Ctenosaura bakeri. Next base: position 17,834 of record CAOLHI010004866.1, on the reverse strand, counting down.
TCCCCTTCTTTGTCATGCGAGAAAGCCTCCTCCGAGAATCATAGAGTCATAGACCCGGGAGAGACCACAACAGCCCTCGAGTCCAACCCCATTCTACCATGCAGGCTCGCACACTCAACGCCCCCCCAGCAAACGGCCACCCAGCCTGTGTTTCAAAACTTCCGAAGAAGATGACTCCATCACACTCCAAGGCATCATATTCCACTGTTGAATGGTTCTTACCAGCAGGGAGTTTTTCCTGAGGTTTAGGTGGAACCTCTTTTCCTGTAGTTTGAATCCATTGCTCCATGTCCTAGTCTCTGGAGTAGCAGAAAACAGGCTTACTCCGTCTTCAACATGACATCCCTTCAAATATTTAAACATGGCTATCATGTCACTTCTCAATGCACCCCCAGCAAATGGCCATCCAGCCTCTCTTTAAAAACCTCTAAAGTAAAAACCTACACACGCCATTGCAGCAGCACATTCCGCTGTCAAACGGCTCCTACCATCTGGTAGGACATGACATGATGTTGCAACTTAGCCATCTTAAATATATAAATGAATAATGGTGGGTGCTCTTCTTACAGAATTGTAGAATCCTAGAGTTGGGAGAGACCCCAAGGGCCATCCAGTCCACCCACTTCCACCATGGTTTCCAGATCTCCCAGAACTTGTCTGGCTTCATTGCAAACAAAGATCTGAGTACATTTATACTTGACTGTTGTCATTTAACCGTCATGCCTTGGTGGCCCTCCTCCCAGGGGGCAATGAATCATCTCCAAGCTTTAGCCCAACTTTTAATGGAGCTCTCCAAGATGCTGAATCCAACCCCCTCCCCAAATAACCTCAGTCCCTTGGGTAGCTCCTCCAAAGCTCAGACTAAAATCTAGCATGGATTTTTCATTGCCCCAGTAATACAGGAGCCATTGGATGCCATTGAACAAATTAAGAACTGCTTGATCAAACACTCTTGCTCCTGCTAACAGGCCCTCAAGTCTCTCCTTATTTCCTTTGGTAGTTTTTGCTTAATTAATTTACTGGAGCCAGCTTTTAATGGCAACCTCTTTGCTTGCTCCTTGACCTCTCTGGAGAATGAAGGGGCTCAAAGCGAATCCACTTTGCACCAATCCAATTTGTCGGGTTGCTCCATTTGGAAAGCTCTGTTGCAATTAGCTCAGGGAAGTTACACTGCAGAGAATTGACTTGTTGGAGGATCAATGGAAGAGGACGGGCGTTCTCGCTGGAGTAAGCAGCTTATTTAATTTGACAATCTAAGGGAAAAGAAAATTGGAGTCCAGCAGGGCAGTGGATACGTCTTTTTCTCTCCAAAGAGAAGCCAATCAATGTTACTGTCCCAGTAGTGCCAACAGAGAGGAGGTCTCCAGTTGAAGCTCTAGAAATGCCTCTTCTCTGCTTAAAATCTCACTCTGGATCTTGGGAAATGTACTGGGTATGTTTAGTCTGGAGAAGAGAAGGTTAAGAGGGAACCTGAGAGCCATATTTAAATGCCTGAGGTGATGTCATATGGAAGATGGAGCAAGCTTGTTTTCTGTTAGCACAGATACGAGGGCACGGAGCAACAGCTTCAAACTACAGAAAAAGAGGTTCCATTTAAGCTTTGGGAGGAACTTCCTGATGGTAAGAGCAGCTTGACAACAGAATATGCTACCTCAATGGAGTGTGGTGGAGTCTCTTTCCTTGAAGGCTGGACAGAATGCTTGGATTGTGTTTTCTTGCATCACAGAAGGGGGTTGGACTGGGTGGCTTTTGGGGTCTCTTCCAAGCCTTAGGATTCTATGATTCTAGAGACTAGGATTCAAATCTCTATTCAGACACTCGGTGATCTTCCTTCAAGGCTGAGGGTCACATCCTCTCAGCCTTGGGGGAAGGCAAAGGCAAACTCCCGCTGAACAAATCTTGCTAAAAGAAGAAAACTCCCTGTGATTGGTTCACCTTAGGGTTGCCATAGGTCAGAAGTGTCTGGAAGGCACACAACTACACAGTGTCACTGATAAGAGGAGGTTCTTTCTAGCCATCGTGACTCTCCCCTTGGAAAACTGACTTAGGGTGACCCTAAGGCAAATCTATCACGGGATTTTTCTTGGCAAGATTTGTTGCCTTTGCCTTTCTCTGAAGCTGAGAGAATGTGACTTGTCTGAGGTCACCTCCTTCCCTTGACCTGGACACTAGACTCCCATTGATGCAGGCCAGTGTTCTATCGGCTTTTTCTGATGCTGCTTCACACTCTTGAGTCATATTCAGTCTGCAGCCTATGAGGACTCTTGGTTCTCTTCCACACGGACTGTGGTCAAGCCAGGTGTCACCCACCTTATATCTGTGCATTTCTGTTTTCCCTGCCTCACACTTCTCCCTGTTGAAGTTCATTTTGTTACTTTTGGCCCAGCAATCCCATCTGTTAAGATAATTTTGCATTCTGATCCTGTCATTGAATCATAGAATCCCAGAGTTGGAAGAGACCCCAGGGGCCATCCAGTCCAACCCCCTTCTGCCATGCAGGAACACCCATCAAAGCATTCCCAACAGATGGCCATCCAGCGTCTGCTTAAAAACCTCCAAAGAAGGAAGGAGACTCCACCACGCTCCATGGAGGCAGCAGCAGATTCCACTGTGGACAGCTCTGACCGTCAGGAAGTTCTTCCTGAGGTTCAAGTGGCATCTCCTTTCCTGCAACTTGAATCCATTGCTCCTTGTCCTGGTCTCTGGAGCAGCAGAAAACAAGCCCACTCCCTCCTGTACATGGCATCCCTTCAAATATTTAAACATGGCTCTCATGTCCCCTCTCAACTTTCTCTTCTGCAGACTAAACATCCCCAGCTCCCTCAGCCGCTCCTCATAGGGCTTCATGGCTTCCAGACCCTCCACCATTTTGGCCGCCCTCCTCTGGACACGTTCTAACTTGCCCATATCCTTCTGGAACTGAGCTACCCAGAACTGGACACAGGATTCCAGTTGCGGTCTAACCAAAGCAGAATAGAGTGGCCTCTGGGGTCTTAGTTTGGAGTCTGAATCCATTAGATTTATGTATGTGGGGACTCAATGTTCAAGAACTGACCCAATGGTCTTCTCTAGCTGGGTCCAACCAACAGGATTCCAGCCGTGCAGTGTTCTGTCTTGGATGGTGCCTTGAGTGTTGCCCTTCATCTCCTAGGATTGTGGAAATCATCAACGTGCATTGCCGGCCCCTCCCCAAACTGCAAACCCCAGGATTCCATAGGAGGTTGAAAGTGGAATAATAGCACTATAACAGGCTAGTGCGGAAATGGCCTGCGTAAGCATGATGTAAGTGCGCAGCTGAGGTTGGCGTTGCCTTTGTCCTTCCCTGGTGATGCCACTTGGTGTTTTGACCAGTCCAAACATGGCAGCTGAGCCACATCAGCCCGCATCGGTGAATCCACCGGCTGCTAACACACCCCTGTGAGGCGGGGCGGACTAGGTGCATTCACCGCAGCAGGTCTCCTCCTCCTCCTCCTCCTCCTCTCTCTGTGTATCTCATCTCCCTGAGGAAACCGGGAAACGGTGTCTAACATGAATCCAATTAGCCTGTGCAGAATTTCCAGGGTGAGCTTATATAATCTTATTTTTTACACTGCAAAGTCACACAACAAGGTGACATTCCTCCTCTGTAAGGCAACTTGTTCTTCTAAATGCGGATCCGTCTGCGCGGTGGAACAAATGGAAGGGGCAAACCAATGAGCTTTGCATCCATCTGGCACAAATGCCTTGTTCATTCCCGCGGCGTCTTCCTGTGGATACACATCTTCCCGGTCTTCATTTACTCTCCCTGAGTGGAAGCCAGCCTCATGTTTTCTCCTTGTACCTGTCCTTTGTTTCCCTGTTTCTCTCTCACATTCATCACCTCCTAGTGCTGGACTTTTCTCCTGACCACCACACCATGTGGATCACAGCCGGTCTCATCTGATTTTAGCTGGCAAGCCCCCCAGTAGGGAATCCCAGGAATCCCCAAGAAGGATTAGAAAAGAAAAGAGGGAATAGAGGGCATGCTTAGCAAATTTGCAGATGACACTGAATTAGGAGGAGCAGCTAATACCCTAGAGGACAGGAGCAGAATTCAAAATAACCTTGACAGATTAGAGAACTGGGCCAAAACTAACCAAATGAATTTCAACAGGGAGAAGTGTAAGGTAGGCAGAAAAAGTGAGATGCACAGATATAGGATGAGTGACACCTGACTTGACCATGGTACGTGAGAAAAGGATCTAGGAATCTTTGTAGACCACAAGCTGAACATGAGTCAGCAGTGTGATGCAGCAGCTAAAAAAGCCAATGTGATTCTGGGCTGCATTGACAAGAATCTGGTGTCTATGTCAAGGGAAGGGATAGGACCACTCTGTTCTGCTTTGGTCAGACCTAACCTAGAATCATGTATCCAGTTCTGGGCACCACAGTTCTGAAACGATATTGACAAGCTGGAACATGTCCAGAGGAGGGAGACTAAAATGGTAAAAGGCCTGAGAACCATAAAGCCCTATGAGTAGCAGAATAGGGAGCTGGGCTTTAGCCTGGAGAAGAGAAGGTTAAGAGGTGACATGATAGTCATGTTTAAATAGTTGAAGGGTTGTCCTATGGAGGATGGAACAAGCCTTTTTCTGTTGCTCCAGAGACTAGGACATGGAGCAATGGCTTCAAACTTCAGGGAAAGATATTCCATCTAAACACCAGGAAGAATTTCTTGACAATGACAGCAATTAGAACACACTGCTTCCTTGGAGAATGGGGAGTCTTCTTCTTTGAAGTTTTTAAACAGAGGCTAGATGGTCCTCTGTCAGAAGTGCTTGGATTGTGTCTTCGTGCATGGCAGAAGGGGGTTGGACTGGATGGCCCTTGGGGTCTCTCCCAACTCCAGGATCCTATAATTCTATATATAACAACATGATGGAAATAGGAACACGAAAGGTGAGCTTTGGCAAGAGTTTACACCCATCCATTTACACTCAAAGTGTGCAAGGCTCATGGGGTTCGATGCAGGGAAACTATAGTTAGATCCGTGGAAAGACAGCTATGGAATAGCTGAGAAAATTCCAGGAAACTGAACCTCAAAAAGCAAATTCCGTGGACTGGCATCCCCAGTGGAAAAGAATCTCACATGTAGCATGATGCTGAGGTTGACCAGGAGAAGGGCATTGCTTCTCACCTTTGATTGAGCAAGAAATAAAATGACCAATACCCTACTGACCTTCTGAGAATCCGTGGTGGGCCACAGTGGGAAGGTTGCATATGCTTCTGGTCACTATCGCATCTGAAAGAGGATACAGGAGGTCTGGAAAAGAAGGAGAAAGAGGCAACTAAAATGACCAAGTGGCCAGAGCCACTACCCTAAGAGGAAACAGTCCAGTGCTTGGGGCTGTATAGTTTAGGGAGAAAAGCAATTAAGGGCAGCTATGACGGAGGTGTGTATACCTCAGGCATTGAGGTATTGGAATGCCACTGAGATGCAGGGCTGTCCGGCAGTGGAATCTGCTGCCTCCATGGAGTGTAGTGGAGTCTCCTTCTTTGGAGGTTTCTAAGCAGAGGCTGGATGGCCATCTGTCGGGAGTGCTTTGAGGGGGTTCCTGCATGGCAGGGGGTTGGACTGGATGGCCCCTGAGGTCTCTTCCAACTCTACATTTCTATGATTCTATGCGTTTTTCAGTCCAAGTGCCGAGTTCCAATCCAAAGATGCTATTGGTTCTTGCGTCCTATCTGTGGGCAGGGTTGAAAGAAAAGTGGGTGGAGCCAAATGTCAGAGGGATGGTGGATGATGGGAGCTACACAAAAATTCCCGTAGCACTTCCCTCCAGCACTGAGCTCTGGCAAAAAGGCAGCTCACCAGAGTCAAGTGTTTGAAAATCACCATACAGCAGAGTTTACTCACACAGCTTGAAGCGTCCCAGCAGAGTGTTAACCATTAGCAGCAGAAACCCTGATGCCAGGAAAAATACCCCCATGCAAATGTTGTCTTCCAACAGGAGGCTTTATTTTCGAGTTACAATATGTACAATATATACAAGTCTCCAACAGAGCGTTCAGCATTCAACAGCAAGCTGACATAGCCTCCGGCCGCTCTCCAGACATCAAGAGGGCTTAGAGGGCTAGAACACCCCCTGTCAACGCCAAGGCCTGGCGAGCAGCCAAGAGAGCCGGTGTCGGCGGCTGGGTGGGGCCGGGCAGGCTCAGGTCTGGCTCGGGCCGAGGCTGGCGCCCCGGAAGCCTCAGCCAGCGGTGTAACAGTAAACTAAAGCAGTCCCGCAGCAAACTTAGGCAAGCCTTACTTCAGACGAAAGACAGCAACGAAAAAAAGGGTTTCCTCACCCAGGCAACGAAGAGTTAAGCTGGCTGGCAGGGCTTCCGAGCAGAGTCTCGGCAGGAACGAGGCAGGAACCAGCTTGGAACACGGCAGCACGGACGGGCAACTCACAGAGAGCCATTGGTTGTTGCTCCGTGCTGAACTCGGCTCCCTCTGGGACTTAAGTAGCGGCTTGGCACCGACGTCGACCAATCCAGGGGCGGCTGCGCAGCTGGGAGCCCTTAGCCGGGCTCACAGCTGTGCGTCCTCAGCCAGCTGCGAGCCCTCAGCCTGCAGCCGACGCTCCAGCAGCCGGTGGGAGCGGCGGGCAGCCTCTTTGGCTTGCCGCTGCTGCAGGAACGTGGGAGGGAGACCGACGGGCTCCTCTGGATTGGGGCCGCGGGTGGGCGGTGGCCCAGAGTGGTGCCTGGGCCCCGCCCACCCCGGGTGCACACCTGGTCGGTCTCCCCCGGTGCCGGCGGCTCCTGCGTCCTCCATGGTAGGTCCCGCGGCGGCAGCAGGGCAGGCGAGGTTCGGGTGGACCCTCGTCGCGGCGGAGGCCTCCCCGGCCTCGTTCTCGGCGCTAGCTGTGGGAACCGGACCGGAACGGCCGTCCGTGGCTGCGGGTGAGTCTGCGGCCTCCTCTGCGGCGGCGGTAGCCTCGACGGCGTCCGGACAGCCGATCCCGGCGCCGGAGGCCTCTGCCGCTACTCGCGAGGAGGCCGGGTCGTCGTCCTCCTCCTCAGGAGCTGTGTCCGCGGCCCCGGAGGCCCCGACAGCCAGTTAACAGGTCTCTTCACAGATAAGACAGGCAACAAATCAAAGAGATTTACTTCAGCAGGCGAGCGGCAATGAACAGAAATAGCTTAAGGACCCTTTTGCAGCAAGGAGATTCCCTGGCAGTTACGTCACAGCCAGGCAAAGAGCAAACAGTCCACGTACCAGAGTTTGCTTAAGCAAGAGGAGTTTCCAGAGCCGGTCTGAGTTCATAGGGAGACGACGCTCCAGCAGGTCAGGCAGCGTTCCAGGAGGTAAGGCAAGGGTCCACGTTAACCCAACAGGTACACCAGAATGGACGATTGTGAGCCGACAAAGACCCAAGGCTGAGTCAGTGCTTTTGTAGGCAGGCAACTCCTCCCGGTGCTATCTCAGCTGGAGCCTGATTGCTTGGCGTTTTCTACTTAAATGCTCTGACGTCCTGAGTGCACTCTTGTGGTCCCGATGCTGCCGGTAAGTAGGCACCTGCTCTTGAATCTCACTGTCTGACTCTTCTGGCTTGGCTGGGTCTGAGGTAGCCCCTGGTTCCGCTGCTGGAGCTACTGGAGCCAAGGGCTCAGTGTCCGGGGCAGCCTCTGGGGTGGGCTCTGCTGGTGCAGCAGGCTCCATGGCCTCAAAGCCCTCTGGCTCAGACTCAGAGCTTGTGACCTGGAGTTCCAAGGCCCTGACACCCCCCTTATATACAGCCATTGCTGATGCAACTCTAGAAGTCCTTGCTAGAGCTATGATGCAACCTTCCTGCCTTGGCTACACAACCCCAATGACTCATGCAGGTGTTACATGGGATTGCATCATCCACTGTCATTCCCGGGTGCAAATTTTAAAGGGACATCATGTATATTTTATTTGGACTTAGGTTCTGTCCAACCTTTCCTGACACCAAACACACCTCTTCCTGACTTTGAGCCTTTTCCAAAATTGATGGCTCGCTATGTCTACTCCTAGGAACAGGGCTCTATCTCTCCACAGCACTTTCAGATGGCATTTCAAATACCAGACCTCTTCTGCTGTACTCAGAGGTAAACAGGAACAGTGTGTCTACTCATAGGTAAGTAGGCTATGCTTCCATAGCCAGAAGTAAGCCGGACAAGCCTCAGAAGAAATGAGGACTGAATTGCACAAGAGCTTCGTCTCCCAGCTCCGTCTACCTTAGAAGAATAGGAAAGCTCTTATCTCCACTCAGCTGCTGATTGGAGATAAGAGCAGTTACTGAAAAAGGAAGTCTGTAGGAACATGAGGAAGAAGCTAATGGATGGTTCAATTGCCCAGCTGTAATGATTGTGGAGAAGGGTCCTGGGGAGTAGCTACCTGCTTCCAGAGGTTGACCGTAAGTGAGGTAGAGCCATCCTTTAGTATTTGAATCAAGGAAAAACCTAGAAGCTGCAAAGTCATCAAGCTCCCAGGAATCTCAAGGAAATGCAGATTAATCATTACCAAAACATTCTGGAATTGGAAGACCTGGGCCATTTCCTCACGAGTCTCTTATAGCGCTATGATTCCACTTTCAACCTCCTATGGAATCCTGGGATTTGCAGTTTCAGGAGGGGGCTCAAAGGCTTTTAGATGAACTGAAAAGCCCCTCCCTAAACTGCAAACCCCAGGATTCCATAGGATGTCGAAAATGGAATAATAGCACCAGAACAGTCTAATGCGGAAATGACTTTAATGACTGCTGTTTCACTGTTGTTGGTATTTGCTATCCAGTTGACTTGGATGGAGACCCTATCAATGAGAGATCTCCAGCTGCCCTGGTCAGATCTTCTAAACTCAGGAGAGCCAGAGCTTCCTTGATGAAGTTCCTCACCTGTAATGCAGTCTTCCTCTTTTCTTGCTGCCTTCCATATTACCAAATGTTATTATCTTTTCTAGGGAAAGATATTGTCCCAAGCTGAGTCCAAAGTATGATGGCCCTCAGTTTAGCCATCTTGGGCCATTTCCACACGAGACGGTTATAGTGCTATGATTCCACTTTCAGCATCATATGGAATCCTGGGGTTTGCAGTTTCGGGAGGGAGGGCCGGACCCTCCGAAACTGCAAACCCCAGGATTCCAGAGGATGTTGAAAGTGGAATCATGGTGCTATAACAGTCTTGTGCGGAAATGGCCTTGGTTTCTGGGGAGAGTTCTCAGACCTGTTCCTTCCTCTGTTTGGCAGCCCACGGTATCTGTAGGATTCTTCTCTAGCACCGCATTTCAAATGTGTTGATTTTCTTCCCGCCAGCTTTCTTTGCTCTCCAGCTTTTACAACCAAATATAGAAACCATGCTGCTTCATGTTTGGCTAATCTGTCTCCTGAATCCTACAATTGGCTCTATGTTTTTATATGCTGTTGCTAAATAGGGTTTCCAAAATGGCCATAAAGCCTTAGAGGAAGGTAACATTTCCTTCGGGGTTGGATTGTCCAGCTGTGATGCTGGCATCTGGACTGGCATTGTGTCATTAGATTTACTGCTTTCTTCAAACTTGAACCACTCTTTGAACCCCAAACTGGGCATAATTCCCCAGAAGCAGAAGCTCTGTGGGGCCAGTTTCCCCCATACCTATTGTAAAGAGGTTGCATCTTAAGAGATGTTAAGCAAAACAATTTGGCACCGAAAAGTACAACATCCCACTTTTCCCTTCCCAGCTACAGTGATGAAACTTCTCTCAGGTCATTTCCGCACTAAATTGTTATAGTGCTATTATTCCACTTGCAACATCGTCTGGAATCCTGGGGTTTGCAGTTTCGGGAGGGGCCGGCTGGCCCTCCCGAAACGGCAATCCAGGATTCCAGACGATGTTGCAAGTGGAATGATAGTGCTATAACAGGCTGGTGTGAAATGGCCTACTCTGGGAGGCTGCACTGGGTTTCCATGGCTGAGTGAGGATTCGAACTCTAGTCTCCAGAATCATAGGTCATTTCCACACTAGATGGAAGGCCCCTCCCTAAACTGCAAAGCCCAGGATTCCATAAGACGTTGCAAGTGGAATCATAGTGCTATAACAGGCTGGTGTGGAAATGGCCTTACTCTGGGAGGCTGCACTGGGTTTCCATGGCTGAGTGAGGATTCGAACTCTAGTCTCCAGAATCATAGGTCATTTCCACACTAGATGGAAGGCCCCTCCCTAAACTGCAAAGCCCAGGATTCCATAGGATGTTGCAAGTGGAATCATAGTGCTATAACAGGCTGGTGTGGAAATGTCCTCAATCTAGAAAACAGCAGAAGCTGTTTTTTTTGAAAGGCTGATCTAAATTTCTTTTTATTTATACTTTGAAAAGAAACAATAGCATCAGCATTTGTTTGAGGCGATTTTTCCCCCTTAGAAAAGAAACCCCGGAGTTTTAAAATCTGCTCATATTGTCTAAACAGAGCAGTTTATATTTGTGTGATGCTTAATCTTCCCCATCCACTACGGATGTGGTATTTTTAAGAACACAGAAACACTGACAGGCTGGCTGGAGATAAAACAGGATTGTGACGGTGCCGTGAAAGAGACAATGGGAGCTTTAAAGGGTGGCTGAAGAGTCTTTTAATAGACTTAACTCCACCTTATCATCCTTCCAGGGTAACACGTTTTGCTCCAAATCTTTGGCTGGTGGAAATCATTGCATTTGGGAAATTCAGAAAAGGTGTGGCTTGTTATTCATAGAATCATAGAACCTAGAAATGTAGAGTTGGAAGAGACCCCAGGGGCCATCCAGTCCAACCCCCTGCCATGCAGGAACACCCTCAAAGCACTCCCTTGACAGATGGCCATCAAGCCTCTGCTTAAAAACCTCCAAGGAAGGAGCCTCCACTACACTCCAAGGCAGCAGATTCCACTGCTGGACAGCCCTGACTGTCAAAGTTCTTCCTGAGGTTCAGGTGGAATCTCCTTTCCTGCAGCTTGAATCCATTGCTCCTTGTCCTGGTCTCTGGAGCAGCAGAAAACAAGCCCTCTCCTTCCTCTACGTGGCATCCCTTCAAATATTTAAACATGGCTATCATGTCCCCTCTCAACCTTCTCTTCTGCAGACTAACATACCCAGCTCTCTAAGTCTATCCTCAGAGGGCTTCATGGCTTCCAGGCCTCTCACCATTTTGGGCACCCTCCTCTGGACTGGCTCCAGCTTGTCAATATCCCTTTTTGATTTGGGGTGCCAGAACTGGACACAGCATTCAAGATGGGGTCTAACCAAAGAAGAGTAGAGGGTACCAGTACCTCCCTCGATCTAGACACCAGTACTCCTATTGATGCAGCCGAGAATTGCATTGGCTTTCTTGGCTGCCGCATCACACTGCTGACTCATGTTCAGCTTGTGGTCTATGAAGACTCTAGATCCCTTTCACACGCACTGCTATCCAGCCACGTGTCCCCCATCCTATATTTCTGTATTCCATTCTTTCTACCTAAATGTAGGACCTTACACTTCTCTCTGTTGAATTTCATTGTTGTTGTTTGACCTTTCTATTGCAGAGTGCTGTATAGCCTCTCGGATTTGGAGGATCCACCGAGTGGGCTGTGAGCTGATTAATGGACCAGCAGTTGTGAGACACAATCCAAGCCCAGCACTACAATCTCCAAAAAGAACGGATTTGAGATAACAAACATGTGGAGGGAGAAACGGGGTAAAATGTGCTGAAACGGAGCTTACCAGCAACCGGATAAGTCCGTCGCCATGCGGGGCAGCGCACGTTCGCTGCTCCACACTCCTTGGCGTCCTGCGGCATCCAAAATGAAGGCTTAGGGCTGGCGGAGGCTCTCCACCAACCGGAGAAGCTCACCAGCTGAAAGCCCGCCCCGGCAGATCTGCAGGCACGCACTTGCACGCGCCTGCAAATCTACACCGGGCGCTGCAACGGGGCTGCATGGGGCTGCATACTCTGTGCTTTTTAACAACCTCATCAAAAGTGGTTTTTAAAAAGCATGCGGCGCCACCACTTCTGGTTGCTCCTGCACGGATTGGGGTGTGGAACTACGCTAAAGTAGTCTGCCCCAATCCACTTTACGGTGTAGACGACCTCCGTTAGAGGTTGCTCTGCACCGTTTTATTACCCTGGTGTGAAAAGGGCCAAAGATGCAGAGATTTGGGGAGGATCATCGCTGACAGAACGTTGCAACCAAAGAGTCTGTAAAGTTGGGGAGGGAACACCCCACTTCTCAAATAATGTTTTTGTTTTTGTTTTTTTGGCCCTTTTAGCTAAGAACAACTTCCAAGCGCAATAAATGATGGATATAAAATTGCCACCGGGAGTCAGCGTAGTGTGTCGGCGGCAGGCTGGGGTCGAGCAGGGGAGGGTCTGGAGTCACAGGAGTCTCGGCTGTGGCGGCCCCTGCCAGCAGTCTAAGACCAACGCAAAAGAGTCCTTGCAGCAGGAATAACGAAAGTAAGGAAAGGGTTACTTCACCCAGGGCTGGCAGAAGTCGGGGCTGGCAGAGTCTCCGGGCGAAGGCACGGTTGGGGCAGGCGTGGCTGGAACCAGGCTCGGACGGACTTCCCACGGAGGGCCAACGGTTGTTGCTCCGTGCCTGCCACTGCTTCTTGCTGGCCTTAAAGACCTCCGGGACTGGCGGCCGCCAATCTGACCGCTGGCTCGCAGCTGCAAGCCCTTAGCCAGGCTCACAGCTGCGAGCCCTCAGCCGGCTGCGAGCTGACAGCCTGCAGCCGCCGCTCCAGCAGCCGTCGGGAGCGGCGGGTGGCCTCCTTGGCCTGCCGCCGCCGTTGGAACGTGGGGGGAAAGCAGGCAGCCTCCTCTGGATCGGGGCCGCGGTTGGGCAGTGCCCCAGATGGGGGCCTGGGTCCCGCCCACCCTGGCAGGCCGCTCGGACGCCCCCCTCAACGGCGACGGCGTCCAGGCGGCCCTCCTCGGCGGTAGAAGGCTCCATGGCATCCTGGGGATCAGCCGGGCCGTCCTCCAGGCCGAGGGTCGCGTCCACAGCGGCCTCTGAACCGCCGCTGGGGGGGCCGGCCGGGCCGGAGGCCCCGACATAGTGTAGTAATTTAAGTGTTGGACAAGGACTTTGGGAAGCCAGGGTTCAAATCCCCGATCAGCCTTGGAAATCCACCAGGTGACCTTGGGCAAGTCACACTCTCTCAGCCTCAGAAGAGTGCAGTGGCAGCAAACTTTCTCTGAAAAAAATCCTGCCCTATTTCTTAGCACCAGACTGGTGTAGTTGTTTGAGTGTTGAACTCGGATTTTGGGAAAACAGGGTTCAAACCTTTGTTCAGCCATGGAAACCTATTGTATGTCTCTGGCCAAGTCACATTCTCTCAGACTTAGATGAAGGCAACGATGGCAAATCTCCTTTGAATAAATGTGGTCAAGAAAACCCCTATGATAGAGTCACCATAGGTTAGAGTCAACCTGAAGGCATATGCCACCATTCTGCAGGATTTTCTAAGAGAACCGGCCTGTTTTCATAGAACCCTAGAATCACCGAGTTGGGAGAGACCCCAAAGGCCATCCAGTCCATCCATATTTTACTAAGCAGGAAGACAAAATGAAAGCACTCCCTTTGACAGATTCCTATCCAGCCTCTGTTTGAAAACCTCCAAAGAAGGAGGAGATTCCAGCACGATCCACTGAGGCAGCAGCAGATTCCGCTGTTCGACTGCTCTTACCATCAAGAAGTTCTTCCTCATGTTGAGGTGAAATCTCTTTTCCTGAGGTTTGAATCCATTGCTCCATGTCCTGGTCTCTGGAGCAGCAGAAAACAAGCTTGCTCCGTCTTCAACATGACAGCCCTTCAAATATTTAAACATGGCTATCACTTCACCTCTTAACCGTCTCTTTTTCAGTTTAAATAGCCCCATCCCTACATGCCACTCCTTATAATGGTTTGAGTGCTGTATTCAGATTCCAAGAGACCAGGGTTAAAATTCCTATTCAGCTACGAAATCCCCTGGGTTTTCTTTGGGTCAGTCCCACTCCCTCAGCCTCAGAGAAAGGCAATGGTGGCAAACTACCTCTAAATAAACCCCATGAAAGGTGTGCCTTAGGGCTTCCATAAGTCAGAAACAACTTGCACACCACAACCACACCACATTTGTGGTATTGTGGTTGCACACCACAGCCACAATAAAATTGCCAGGTGTCAAGAGACAGCTTCCAGCCAAGGGGATTCACGCTGAGAACACACTTTGTCCAAATGACATTTTCGTTTTCTGACCCTGTGTGGATTCTTAATGTCCCTTAATAATGTGCGCTATGGCCTGAATCTGATGTCTTTTTAAAAATGGGTATATTTTTACATGGTTTTTAATTCTATTGATACTTTAATTGCATTTTACCTTTTGTCTTCCATAGTGATCGGACCTTTTACTTGTGTGTGCTTTATACTCCATAAGCCCTTGATTCTGGAGCTGGAGAATCATAAAATCATAGAAATGTAGAGTTGGAAGAGACCCCAGGGGCCATCCAGTCCAACCCCCTGCCATGCAGGAACACCCTCAAAGCATTCCCGACAGATGGCCCTCCAGCCTCTGCTTAAAAACCTCCAAGGAAGGAGGAGACTCCACTAGACTCCGAGGAAGCATCTTCCACTGCCGGACAGCCCTGACCGTCAGGAAGTTCTTCCTGAGGTTCAGGTGGAATCTCCTTCCCTGCAGCTTGAATCCATTGCTCCTTGTCCTGGTCTCTGGAGCAATAGAAAACAAGCCCTCTCCTTCCTCTACATGGCATCCCTTCAAATATTTAAACATGGCTATTGTGTCCCCTCCTCACCTTCTCTTCTGCAGACTAAACATACCCAGCTCTCTAAGTCTATCCTCATAGGGCTTCATGGCTTCCGGGCCCCTCACCATTTTGGTCGCCCTCCTCTGGACTTGCTCCAGCTTGTCAATATTCTTCTTGAATTGGGGTGCCCAGAACTGGACACAGTATTCAAGATGAGGTCTAACCAAAGCCGAGTAGAGTGGTACCAGTACCTTGCTCGATCTGGACACCATACTCCTATTGATGCAGCCGAGAATTGCATTGGCTTTCTTGGCTGCCGCATCACACTGCTGACTCATGTTCAGCCTGTGGTCTATGAAGACTCCTAGATCCCTTTCACACGTACTGCTATCCAGGCACGTGTCCCCCATCCTATATTTCTGTGTTCCGTTTTTTCTACCTAAGTGCAGGACCTTACACTTCTCTCTGTTGAATTTCATTTTGTTCGCCTTGGCCCAGCTCTCCAATCTCTCCAGGTCATTTTGAATTTCAATCCTGTCCTCTGGCGTATTAGCAGCCCCTCCCAATTTTGTGTCATCTGCAAATTTGATGAGCATGCCCTCTATTCCTTCATCCAAGTCGTTGATAAAAATATTGAACAGCCCTGGGCCCAGGACAGAACCCTGTGGCACCCCCAAAAGTCACTTCTCTCCAGGAGGAAAAGCAGCCATTCGTGATCACCCTAGGAATGGTAATAATTAATAATAAATTAATTAAACGGTATCATTTAACATTTTCTATGCAGAATACACTTTTTAAAAAAGCAAAACCCACATTTTCCCCTGAATAATTTGTTTTGCTAAAAAGAGTACCAAACTCTGAGAAAACCCTAGACAAATGTCGAAAAGCTCTCAACCAGCATAATTGTGAAATGATTTGTTCTTTGCACAGTAGAATGAAATAATTAACCATGTAGACTCCCGGTCTACAGAGGCCTTTGATCTGATTCATTATGGCTTTTCTTCCAATACTGGGTTGTTGTCACTTATGTGCAGAGTACATAACTCTGCACATGCACAAAAGCCATTTGTTCCCCTGTCCGAAGCAGTGAAATAATTTTCTGTGACAGTGGCAGCTGCTATTTCCATGTCAGTGGGATGGAGAATCCATGCTAGGGTTTGGCGAACTTTGAAGGAGATGACCAAAGTGCCTGTCCTTTAGGCACAGCATTCAGTGCATTTGTTACTTCGGCCCAGGCGTACCCGGTGATAGCACTAGAGATCTCTTTTGATATCAAAACCATTCGGCCTTCCTCTGCCACGCCGCTCCATGTGTTTGCGAGGCCTCCGGACAAGCACGTAAACAGGCGTGGCCGGTAAGCGTTGGACATTCCATTCTCCACCCAGGCAGGCTGGACAGAGCCGCTCTGTTGCTTCAGGGACCTCTCCTGAAAACACCCTCTTGCTTAAGCGCGACACTAACAAAGGCACCCGGCTCTGAGCCAACAGTCTGACAAAGCCAAGCTAAGCACCTTGCATTTGCATACTGGCTACACTATTGTTGATCCAGCGCTAAACCGATCGTGTTAAACTTGACCTTTGCCAAAGCTTTGTCCCGCTCCAAACTCGCATTGTTCTCACCAAGTATGGCATGGCCTGGAGGCACAATCCACCCTATAAAAAGCCCCCGGTTCCGAGACCACCTTGGACCACTCGGATTGCTCTGGACTTCCATCCCGCCCTGCTGCTGCTTTGTCTGACGAGCTCCCCTCAGCAAATTGCGCCGAGCTTTCTTCTGGCACCGTCTTCAACTTCTTCAGGACTACGAGAAAAGGTGTCGTATCACCCACTTCCCCTGAAAACTCTCATTTCTAATTCCTTAGCTAGCTGTGTGCAATAGCAATAGCAAAAGCATTTATTTCTATACTGCTTATCAACTGAGTGTTATCTAAGCGGTTTACAATGTATTTTAGCTAATTGCCCCCAACAAGCTGGGTACTCATTTTACCGACCTGCGGAAGGATGGAAGGCTGAGTCAACCTTGGAGCCCGGCAGGATCGAACTCACAACCTTGTGGTTGCAGTACTGGCATTTAACCACTACGCCACCAGGGCTCCTTTGTGTGTGTTTGTGGTGTCCTTACCGTTGTTTGTCCTTTAATAAAGATATCATTTTTACTATTTTAAAACCTGTCCGACTGCTTAACTGACCTGACCCCATAGACATTGGGTTACAAGATCCCTGCTAAATTACCCTGCCTCTCGCTAGCTTAAGGGAGTGTTCCAGCTAATTTCTCCAACTTTGTGTTTGTGTTTGGTTATTTAGGGTACCCCTCCCGGGACCCCCAGAGAACAGGGTAGCACATTGAAGAGCTCTTTTAAAGCTCACATCAATACCTGGGGCAGATTCACTGCCCCGCTGACATGGAAGGTGTCATCCACCTCAGTTCTGAGGCTTTTGAAGGGTTGCCACGTAGAGGAGGGAGAGGGCTTGTTTTCTGCTGCTCCAGAGACCAGGACAAAGAGCAATGGATTCAAGCTGCAGGAAAGGAGATTCCTCCTCAACCCCAGGAAGAACTTTCTGACAGTCAGGGCTGTCCGGCAGTGGAATCTGCTGCCTTGGAGTGTAGTGGAGTCTCCTTCCTTGGAGGTTTTTAAGCAAAGGTTTGATGGCCATCTGTCGGGAGTGCATGGCAGGGGGTTGGACTGGATGGCCCCTGGGGTCTCTTCCAACTCTACATTTCTATGATTCTATGATTCTATGAGACCTGGGCTTGCCATGCCCTGGAAGCAAACCCTGGCTTTGCTCTGCAGCATGGAAGATGCTCTTGCTAGGTCTAATTCTGAGATCTGGAGAAGTACCTATGCCTTATGAGAAGGGAAAGCTTTTTCTCTCCTGGTTTAGAAATGAAACATCCGGTAAAATGTCCAGACATAAATCAATCCGTGGAATTTAAATAATGCCATTAATGTGGGAAATGGCATAGTTTGAAAGGCAAGAGCTAATGCACAGATCTTAGAAGGACAAGAAATATTCTCCTTGCTCAATGCCGGATGGGAATTTAATCACATTTTGATGAGCTGAAGCACCGCTTAATGACATGATATACCTTTCTGGGTCCTGCACTTACTTCAGGAGAAGCAGACAGGGGTTAGC